>CACVKI010145236.1:73574-96690 GCA_902732785.1 Trichogramma evanescens | reverse complement strand
TTTACAAATATGTAAACCAAATTGTCCTACGAAGTCTGGTTCAAAATCTCATTTTCGAGCCTATCACAGAGCTTCCTCTATGAGGAAGCAAAAAGTAATTTATAATGTCAAAATAATGACCCCCAATAATTTATTAATATTAATCTAATTTTTTTCAATTAATTTTGAGAATCCAATAAAAAAATAATAAAAAATCCAATTTTTTGTCGGGTTGGAAAATCGGTTGATAAATGTTGTATTCTTAACATTTACTGAAAAAATTAGATTGATATTAATAAATTTTTTCGGGTAATTATTCTGGAAACATGTATTCATAAAAATCCGTGGTCGATAAAAAACTTTTTATATATTAGCGAATATCCGTCAGAGAAGTAAAAGTATAAATTACCTCTCTCGCCACCCGGTATGCTACCCCTTGGCAAATTGCTGATATCCCTGGTGGTGGTCGCCGCCGCGGCCTCGGCCAAGAAGGTGCTGCTGTGATCGCTGCCGCTCCCCGTGCTACCCGGCGTCTGGGGCGTCGACGTCTCGGTTATCCTCGGCACCTGATGATGGGCGGCTGCCGCAGCCGCGGCCCCGGGTGTACCCGCGGCGCTCGAAGCGGTCGAGAACAGGGTCGGCGTGCCCGGCTGACTGGACTGCATCGCTCGATAGGCCGCCCGCGCGCTCACCAACTCCTGCTGGGCCTGCTGCCTGAGCCTGAGCTCCTCCTGGCTGCAGCTGGCCGTGGTGCCGCTGGCGCTGGACGAGGCCGTGGCTACACCGCCGCCGCCACCGTCGGCTCCGGCAGCTGCTGCGGCACGCACCACGAATCTCCCTGAGTTAAACTCGACTTCAGTTCGGGGGGCGGTGGGTTTCGGGTGATGGGATTCGATTCGTTTACGGGAGATAATCGGATGCGAGTTTTCAGGCGCACACACGTTTGCGCGGATTATTGCTCGATTTTTGCGGTGAAGATCAGGCACACAGCACAACGTGTGTGTGATTCGTGACGCGTGCTGATCGTTTAAAGCGTGCGAAGCATCATATCCATGCTGCAGCGCCTCTTTTTTTTTCTCTTTTTCATCTCTCGATGTGTACTGGTTAACCGCACAGGTGTGCGTTCATGGCCATCCAATAGTTTCTTTTTTTTTAGCTTTATTTTATTTTTTGGCAAACGCAAACGGAAAATATGGGATAAAAGAATGTGAGGTATGAGTGTGATAGTGGAGCAGAGCAATGATATATATAATATAATAGATGGAATTGGTTAGATAGAATTAACTATCGGTGGTAGAAGTGCTCAACATCGACAATGCATGGCCATTGTTTTAAAATACAGTGCCATCGATAGGCTTGCTTTTAGAGATTTTTCTGTTACAATAATGTTACAAATATTAAACCTGCCTAATATATCCTGAAAATGACAATTTAATCGTTTCAAGAAATTCAGATCAGTTTTCAAACACTTTCGATACAAATACACTACTGATTACTTTAAGCATCCACCACTAGATGGCGAGTACCTTTTTTTTTGTAAATCTGCAAGTGGCTAAATTCAAATAAGTGTACAAGTAGAAGCGCGGTATTTAAAAACTTCGTTTAATAGTTGCACAAATTTTAAGTAGTCAAACAAAAAGCAGCGATTAAATGACAAGAAAGCAGTGTACGCGTCTAATAAACGTTAAACTTTTCTTGTGTGTGTCTAACTCTATAACGACGCTTGTATGTACAAGAAACTTTTTCTTTGGTCAAAAACAAGCCAAATATGTTGAGCACTTCTACACGATGACGATAAAATTCGTCTAAAAAATTGACAAAAATAAATCTTTGCACTCCTCTTCTCAACTTACAATTAAATGATGAAAAAAAAAATTGTCGAAAAATCGTATAGCTATATAAGCTAAAAAAATCAAAAATCGATGAAGCTCGTCACGGTGCCACAGGACAGGTCCGATCTCGATGATTTCGAGATACGCGCGCTCATCGAATAACGTACCTATGACCGTGGAGGCGTGATGATCCGACGGCGAGGGTGTCGTCGACAGTCTCCTGACGGCCTCGCGTCGCAAAAATTCCACCTTGGCCATCTCGGTGGCCACCCAGCTCGGTATGTCGGGAATCGCGCAGTTGATGACGAAGCGAAGCGCGAGCATTATGTGCTCGAGCGCGACTATCAGCAGTATCGTCTGAGTGGCCGACATCTCCGGGAACATTCGCTGGACCTGGCCGCTGAGACCGATCAGGGCGCAATTCACCAGTATGGCCACGAGACCCATCGCTTCCATGGCGTTCTGAAAGGTTTTATCGATTCGTTGCCATCTGTCGCGTTTTAATAATAACATCGAGGACACGGTCGCGTACCTGCCAAGTTCCAATATTGGACACCCTGCGTCCGAAGGGCCGCTGCAGGACGAAGCACAGTTTGAAGGCGTCGCCGCGCAGCTCGAGCAGATTTCCCATCAGCGCGCAGAGCGCGGCGAGCGGAAAGGCCGAGGAGAACAGGCAGACGTAGCCGAGCTGAGACAGCATTTCCAGGTGCTCCGAGAAGGCGCCGTCGTACTGCAAAGACGGAATTTTCTTTCTCTACAGAGCCGAATGGGGTCTGTCGCGCCGCTGGTGGTGCATCTCGCGCGAATCAAAATGTCGACAAGTATCGTCGTTTTTGGCATAATTTTACGTTTATCGAGTCAACATTTTTCATCGCGTTCGAGCGTTTTGTTATTGTTTTTGGTGCAATTATATTAAAAAAACATCTATGCATAAAGCAAACTAATTATAAACGTGTTATTAAAGAGTTGAAGAATAAAAATTTTTCGGGGGTATCGTAATAAACTCTCTTAAATAATGGACAGAATAAAAAAAAATTAAGTTGTAATCGAGGATGAGCGTGTGTGACATTACCTTTCTGAATGGTACCTGTGCTTCGACGATGGGAGAGAGAGAGAGAATGATGAAAAACGATAAAATTATTTAAATCTGAAAAAATGATCGATCAAAAAACACAAAAAAGTAAAAAACACAATTCGAACAGACGAACATAAATGTATCATAAAAATTGGTGGAAAAAGCAAATAAAAAAGTTCACTAACGAACAACATCATGCTCCATAACTTTCTGCAGCCAACGAAAATTTTTTCAACAAATCGACCTCTCAAACCAAAGACCTGCTTTTCAAAATAAAAACAAAAATGCAATCAATTTTTTGTTGTTGTCGTAAGATAATATACTCACATTAACAAACAATACAGCTAGGATAAGTGAGGTAATAATAATAATAATAATAACAAAAAAAAAGTTCAACGAGTCCAGCTGAGTACTCGGTGTTGAACAAAAAAAAAGAATCTCTATATAGACGGCGCGCGTGAGACAACATAGACGACGACTCGAAAGGAGATTAAAAAAAAAGACAAAAAGAATGATCGGCTAATTCTAGATCAAACCTTGAAAGCAACGTCACTAAGTAGAGAATTAGTAGGGTGTCCTACTCTGTAGAGCGAACTCTCGAGTTCAGCTTGGCTAATGTTTCGTTGCTTGGCTACCCTCGGATGATCCTTGTCGTCCTCAGCGGCAGCCGCGGCAGCGGCGGCAGTCTCGTCCTCGTCCTTCGAGACATTGACCGGTGCTGCTTCGCCGGGCAGTTGTTGTCGGGCCTCGCTCGGGCTCAGCGCGCCGAACATCTCGAAGCTCAGACGAGCCAGTCGCAGCTGCTCGATGAGGTAAGGCACCGCCGACTCCTTGAGATTGCCGATCACTTGACGCGCTATCAGCAGAGCTGCCAATTGCTGAAAAGTGGATGTATCCATTTTTTAGAGTGCGATATAATTGTGAAATTAATGTAAAATGAGTTCCTTACCTCTTTGAGTCTTTCGGTGTCTTGGATATAAAACGCAATGTAAAATAACGATAGAAAAGAGTTGACGAACTGAAACTGTAACGAGAAAGCAAATTAAATTCTTCAACTTGCGACCGCATCGAAATAAAAGCACACACACGTATTTAACGAGCTTTGGAATGAAAATATGTGATATCGTACATATATAATATAGCCAAGCGGACTTCAATTTGCAATGTAAACGCATCGAGGCGGGTTACATAATAGCCACGGTAGTATTTGCACTTGGTCTACTACCGTTGAACCTAAGAATGACCTCTTAAATGAAGCAGCTATTACTTAACAATTCCAGCGTGTGTGATCAACTTGGCTATTTCAGTGATCAATAATAAGCTGCGCACGTAATGCATGAGCCGCATAGTGTGCTTCAGTTCGTGCCAGGTAAACACGCGCTCGCTCACACAAACACTCATGTATACATGGATGCAATTTAACGTGCATTGGTGTTTGAGCACAGTTTGAATAAATTATTAGAACTATCGGTGAAACGTTGAAAGATGATCAATTGAATTTTGAATGAGCCGCTGCTGTTTATATATATAAAGCGTGTTTAAAGCGCAAGCACGGTATATAGTCGAAGAGAGAGAAAGAGAGAGAGAGAGAGGGAGATAGAGGGTATAAGGGTAGAGTGGAAGTTTATATTCACAGTTGAATTTTCAAAAGCGAATAATTAGACACGACGATGGATTGCAAAGCGTTAAATATACACATTAAATTACACTGCTCTAAAGTCTGCATTATTCAATCGACTAAAAACGGACACAAACAAATTGTAATTTTTGTCTATGTAGCACGCGGAGATTAGTCGCAACGAACAGCAGTACATCATTACGTGCTTGAATTTCAACGACTCCAACACAACAAACTCATTTACGCTTTTATTGCCAGTATAATAAATTACACAGGGTATAATATATTACGAGCGTTGTAAGTGTAATTATGCCATGCAATAAACCAAAGGATGATTTATACATACAATTATTATTATATATCGACAGATAAAAAAACTATAGAAAATCATTGTATTACCAGTGCCACTTTGCAGATCAGATGGTTCTCGTACTCAGTGTCAAGGCGATAATTTTCTGTACCCAACAGAGACGGTAATAAATCATAGATTCCATTTCTACTTTATAGAGATGCAATGTCATAAATTGTTTAAAGAGAAAGGGGACGGGGGTGGACTAATTTTTTGTAAGCAACTGTAAGTTTTCTTTTTTTGTTTTTTATCAATAAGTTAATTTCGATTCTAAGTAAAAAGCTAATGTATATGTGAATATAAAAAACCTTTAACAATGCTACAATGATAGATCTCTAAAACGTGCACAGATAAAAAAAAATATTATGTACAAAATTGAAACTATCATTGAGTCTTTGATACAGAAAATCCGATTGATTTTCGAGTAAACGAAAAAAAAAAAACGATATCAAAGTGCAATTTTCGCCTCTTTTTTTTTAAAAGCATCTGCGTCTAGTATATAATATAATAAAAAAGAAACCGAGTAAAGTGTAAAAGAAACCTAATACAGGAGAAAAGAGCCGGTATTACGGCATATCGAGTTTATATGCAGTAAGTAAGTTCGAAATAGTATATAGTGCCCGGACAAGTGTGAAATTGGGTTTTGGAGAAGATAGCATAATAGAAGATATCTTGGAACGGTGGTAAAAAAAAATAAAATAAAATAAAGTGGCGAGTATAAAAAAAAAGGATCGTCCGGTCGCACGAGCACACACACACACACACACACACACACACACACACACACACATGGCACAAACTCACCCAGATCGTTGAGCCAGACGGCCACTTTGAAGTAAGCCTCGTCCATCAGGGCGATGACGATGGCCAGCAGGACCTTGGGCACGTAGCTCAGCCAGAAGCCGTAACCGGCAGCCTCGAGACGCGCGTCCCACCAGTCCTAATATCGTTGTGTATTATACACATAAGTGAACTCATAGTGGGGCATTTATCGAGGTTTTTTTTTCGTTTGTTTTACCTGAATTTGAAAACTGACGAACATGACGAGAAAGACGAGAAACAGACAGACCGCGATGATGGGCCCGCTGACGAAGTAGCGAAAGACGTTCCTCTTCCAGCTGGGATATGTTTGCTCGGGCTTGCCGGTCACCGGCGATATTTCCCAAGTCCCCTGCAAGTAATCGAAAGCACATCATATATTATACATAAGGCGATGCGCGACAGCTGAGAGTCTCATTCATAATATCACGTCGAGCGAAGATCATCTGCGATTTCCGCTTACCGTAAAAAGTGGCCTCGGCTCGACGAGCAGATCATCCCTTTGATCGAGCGTGCCCCATCTGTAAGCGAGCTCCGCCCCCCGGCGCTTCCACGTCTCCAGATAGACCGTCGCCCATATCACATTGAAAATCGAGAATAGCACGTAGGCCACGTCCTCCACCGCCTGATTCCTGCCGATGATGCCGACCTAAACGACGACAATAAATATTTCATTTAAAAAATTCGTTGCATTCGTTGCTGCTGCTGCTGCTGCTGTTGTTGTTGTTGTTGTTGTTGTTATTTTTAATCAAGTCATTACGAGCAATCGTGACGACATCGAGCTATACGTATATAAAAGCTAAAGAGAAAACGAATCGATTTATCGATTGCCGTCTGTTGTGGCGCGCGATATACTGCGGCTGCTGCTGCACTTTCGGATATTTATGTGTGCGTATTGGTTTTATCGATAACAGCCAGCGGCGCTAGTAAATTTTCACGCGCGCTTCAAAAACAAAGGCATATCTTCGGAAAACTATATCAACGCGAATGAAATGCAGCCGGTACAATTTATAAACGAGAGCTGTATATATCTGCAGAAGAAGGAGAAGAAGAAGAAGGGTAAAGCGAAGGACTCACCCAGTATATGACACCCACTGCGGCTGGAACAATGAGGGCGGTAGTGTAGTGGCCCAGCCACGCGAAGTACATCGTGATCTTGACGCCAAAGTACCTGGCTATGTCGTCGAGGGGCTGGGGACTGAGAAACGCTCTTACCCACGAGCGCTGAAGCTTCTCCAGCGCCGGCAACTCGTGCAGCGGGAAGACCTTAAGAGAGAGAGAGAGAGAGAATTTTCAAACGTTTATTCGAATTGTTTTACGTAAATGTAACCGAATGAATGCTTTTTTTCTCTCTTTCGCGAGCTTTTATCCTCGAGAAAAATAGTCACTTTGAGGCAGTCAACACGTTATACCCGAGATAGCAGCAACTCTAGCTTCCCGCGCGCGCGCGCGAGTTAGATGTTGCGAAGTCAATAATGGTCAAAGTAATGCGCCTTCGACATTGAAATATCGACAGCGCGTTTCTCCGCACCACGTCGATGGTATTAAACTAAGCGACTTTCGAAAACACTTGTCGGTATATTATAGATAGACTGCTCTCGCTCGAGCAGCTCTTAAATGCCTTTTCTCTCTCTCTCTTGCCGGCGGCGGTGGTGGTTCGAATAAATTTTGAAAAAGAAAATATAAAAGAATGTGCATTGTAACCTGTGAGATGATGCCAGCGGACAGGCATTTGGGTATGATGGCCTGTCCGTCGACGAGCTTGAGACCCGGCAGACTGTCGTGCGGACCGGCCCTCAGCGTGTGAAGAAGATGCAGCACCAGCGACTGGCGCTCCTGCGTCGTGAAGAAGGCCGCGGCGTCGTCGCTGCCCTCGAAGCACTTGGCCTCCGTCCCGACGAACTCCTTGAGGCCGCCGCCGTACTCCTGCTGCAGTCGTTTCGGCAGGTGCACCTCCTCGGCCGCTTTGAGTAAACTGCGAGAGAGGAAAGGATTGAAAAAAAATGCGACACGAGCGTATAATTAAATTTTCCCAGATCGCGCGTGCACTCACGTCGAGAACGGAGCCGTCAGGTAGAAACCGTAGCTGTCGGACGAGGCGTGGTGTCGCACGTGAACCACAAGCCCGGGACTTCCAGCTCGCAGTCGGCCGAGAAGCCACATCAATGTTTCCTCGTTGCTGCCGCTTGGAAACATCATCACCACGTCGCATTCCTGTGGGTGGCGCAAATTCGTCGATGATTAATATAATTTGTGCTTCGACGCGCGCGATCGGATTATTCGCTCTAAGAAATCGTATCGTTTTATACGTTTACTTATTTCAACGCATTTCAATCGGACACTTTTCTCTTTTCACGGAGAAAAAGAAAAATTTCCCGTAATTGCGCGTAGATTGCTATACAAGAATCTTATTAGTCCCCAAGGCTCAAGGCGAGTAACTTATACAATTATTTTAACTTTGCCACTTCTAGATTTACAGATAAATTGGTGCTTGCCATCTGGTGGTAGAAAGTAGTATTAACGTATTTAAATCAGTCTACATTTTTTGAAACGGTCAAATTGTCATTTCAAGGTTATTTTAAATGCACTGAACATAATTGTAACATAATTGTATCAGAAAACAAGCCAATTAATGGTCGTGTAGTTTAAAACGTTTTAAATGATCATTTTTTTTATCACTAGACCATTGCTTATGTTGAGCATTTTTATCAGGTCACGTATAAAAAAATAGTGTTGTACGCAATCGTTGAAGTTAGAATGATGCATTCGATTCGCGAAATCAGTACCGTCGTCGTTTTTTTTTCGCTTCTCATCGATTATTCCTGCGCTGCTCTGCGGTCCGTCATATTTTTACTCCAAACGACGATCCATTACACGCGTATACGGACTCGTCTCCTACGCATCTCTGAATTATTCAAACGTCAAAATGAATCGAAATGAGCGTGGGGGGATACTCGTAACGTATCATACGTTCCTATCCGACCGCAGAAAATATGCAAAGATTAGCTATACTTTTAAGTGGGCGGTTATTACGCGATAACTAGCAAGCTCTTCTTTTTGTTCGCCCGCGTAATTAGTGTCACTTAAAAAAAAAAAAATCCGCGCGTGCACAATATCGAACAAATGACCCGGTCGCGTATAAAGGGATGCGCGACGATGATGATAATGACGCGCTCTCTCCCTCCTGCATCCGTACACGTATAATATAGACAAAAGAAATCCCCGCTCGAAAATCACCGGATACAGAGAGAGAGAGAGAGAGAGAGAGAGAGTGTGCGCGCGCGAGTCAGTGCTATAATACAAAAAGGCCGCGTTAAAAAATATCGTATTCCTACCGCACAGAGAAAAGAAAAACAGAAGAAAAATATTCCTGCAAGCTCGAGCTCGCAGCCACTGCTGCTGTTATCCGATACGCCGAATTCTCGAATTCTGCACTACTAACAGACCGTGCTCATGTGCACACGATGACGATGCGCAGGGGAGCGATCGTGTGCTATAGGCTAGGCTAGGCAGCAGCACTGCTTTTTTTTCGCTCAAGGATTCGCCCGAGCTTTGTTCTCTCGGCAGCTTGGCAATTCGTCCGCACGCGCGCACGTTCTATATAACGCGTGGGTGTGTGCATTATTATAATCGCGGCGCACACGGGAGAGCCGAGGTTCGGTTTAGCTATATATCTTTTACACATCGCTGCTATATATATATACGAGCTCGCACGGAATGGAAGGAATTCCGCTGGCAGAGAGGACTGCAAGGTATATACATGGCCAAGGAATAGAGATGAATAGCTCGATAGATAGCACGACTATACGAGGCCTCCGAGGATCGCCTGGCGATCGTCCAAATTGCGAGGAGAGCCTCGTACCACTGCTACTGCTTCTGCACCTATACAATTCCGCCGCCGCCCCCACGCATGCAGCTCGAGGTAGCTGAGGGGCCTACATAGTTAACGTGTGTATCTGTGAGGCTGTGCGTATCTTCTATACACACGTGCTCGATGTAGAAGGCGCGCGCGCGCGCGACACGTCTGACCTACTCGCTGGACATACTACTTGCTGCCGGGCGCGCGTACCGTACGTATACGTACGATGGGTTGCCGTCCAACAGGCGCGCGTTGTCGAACGTTGTTTATTTTTCGTAGCTCCTGGATTTATACCCGAGCTGCGTATGTGTATTTTCGAGCAGCTGTGGCCACACGATCATGTATATACAAATATGAGGACACTTGGTTGCTCGGTTTATGTAAGAGAGAGGAGGGATCGTCGGGATAGCATACGTATCGCGATAAACACCACGACTATATACTATAAGGCACTACGTAATATTATCTGTGAATCTGTTTTCAACGTTTATATAGATGCTACTGACCCATTGTACGTCTGTGCGCGTATATAATCATCGTAATACGCGAACCACGTGCGCACCTCGCTGCGAAACGAGTTAATTTATGCCACTACACACCGGCTTGTGTGTATGTGTCTGTGTGTTTTTAATGAATCGTATATAATATCCGTGTGTGTATTCGCTGTGGATTCGCGCGCGAGTTCATTATGTACACGGCAGCTGATTGTGTGTGTGTGGCACGTGCGCGCAGCTCAAGCTCGTTTGAAAGGAAGCACTGAATCGTAAGTTCAAACTTTAGTTTCAGCTGCATAAATGTATGATATATGCCACCGTGCGCGCGGCTCGTTAGTTTCTCTCTGCGTTCTCGCGAAGAATGAATTTTAGAAGTTGCGCGTTATTGTAATAATGCATATATCGTACGCTATTCTAGATTAAAAGTAAATAATGCAGAGTCAGCCGAGAGAGCTGCTGCTTAACTTTGGATGATATAATGTCTAGTTGAAGGATCGAGATGACGATAATTTCGTTCTATTTACACAGTTTTCGTGTAAAAATAAATCTGAAACGATGTATAAAAAAAAAGTCTATACGCTTCGCTTACACGCGATCAGTAAAAAAAACCTGCTGAGCTCGTAAAAGAGTAAAAAGATAAAGAACCAATAATAAAATTGACCGATAAAATTGTGCCCCAAGTACATACGTAACTTGGTCGTATGTATTTTTACTCGCAGGCAAAAAACATACATGCGAGCGAGATATAAACTATGTGACAACTCGTCTCCTCGATCGAGAGAGAGAGAGAGAGCGAGAGATCGGAATAACGTCAACCGTCAGAATCCAATTTATCAAATATTACGAATTCCCGTGCTACATCGGAGTTTAACTTAATTTGTCTCGCGGCGCATAGGAGGAGGAGTACATCATCGATGCGAGCGCGGCCAAAAGTTTCGTGATATAACCTGTCGAACGTGCAAGGGGTGGATAGACAACGATCGAATTCAGAGCGATGTAACGCAACGAAACATTCGGCAAATTGCGAGTAAATATAAATGTTAAACTTTTCCCCACTGATCCGGTCTCTCGCGTTTTATATTCCAAATTGGATGGAAAATAATCAGCGACAATAATGAAAGCTTCGAGTGTGGATCGATTATAATGACGCGTGCGACTCATCGATACTGCATCCTATACATATATAGCATATATCGAAATTCGCGTATTTCCGTATACAAGTCGCGTAGGCGCGTGCGGGTGCTGCCGCTCAAAGTTTATATCTTTCTCTTCCTGTTCCTCTCTCTCTCTCTCTCTCTCTCTCTCTGACGCTCGTTTATACTTCGGCATACATATAGTTTTGTGTGTGTGAGAGAGAGACAGAGAATTTATATACGCCACCCGTTGTTATATATGCCGAAAATAGATTTTCGCGCTGGGGCTTTTGGGGGGATGAAAAAGTTTGATTAAACTTTCGGGCTCGGCTCGGGCGAGGCACGAGGTTAATTCGATGCAAACGATACACGAATGCACAAAAGCTCGGATGCGCCTATGCTAATCGCGTATGTGCTATATAGGGTGGTTGCCCAGCTAGTTGCTGCCTACCAGCTGAGTTATTATATGTAAAAGAAAACACGTTACGCGTGGGGTATGCCTGTCAACGTTGTATATAGCAGAGAGTTTAGAAAAACAATTTTTTTCATATTTTGTTTTTTTTTTTTTTTCGTTTTTTTTATAAGTTATTTAAATGCTAATGGAGCTCTCGAGATCGGAGCATATTTCACTTTTCTTTTATGAGTTTCTTTCTAGTCTTGCATGAGATGAGAATCTATTATGCACTGTGGAGAGGATACTGACGAGACGTCACAAACATACTCCCACACACACACACACACACACTTGTTGTCGATACCGTTACTTAATTAACGCAACACTATTCGAGTTTATCTACCGCTCGACTAAATTATTATTGCTATTCTTTTGTGTGTGTATTTTCGATGGTCATTAAAATAGGTCGCGCGTACACGAGTGCGCCACGCGGGTAATTACATTAAACAAAAGCAGCAGCAGATATGATAATTTCCGCAGTGACGTTATATGTATCTTCGAGTCCGGGGCAACGTTCATATTCACAGTTCAAGGAATATATAATGCATTAATATTATTTCAACGAGTGCGCCCACGTGTGCATGTACCTTTTTTTCGGGGGAGCTACTCGGGCGCGCGCGCGCGCGAGCCTTTACATTATGTACCGGACGGAGAGCTTTATCGCATCGATATTATTAACGGATTACGTAGCCGAGCGCGATGAAATATTACCGAGCGCGTGCAGTATATGCTGCCGCAGTGTATGTACGTTATACGTTTGAGCTGGCCGAATCGATACGTATTAAATTTTTGTAGCTTACAAGCAGGACGTAAAGGGTAGTGCGCGCACACACACACGCATACTCTCGGCACACAGGATCGGATTATCAAAGTCGAACTTTTTTATTATTTTTATTTTTTCCTCGCTTTACGAGCAGAATATCGATACGGGCTATTACTAGGTACTTTCTTGGGAACTTTTTATTAATACAAAAACTTACTTGAGTTGGAACTTTTTGTATCCACAGGCGGCGGGGGGTCATCAGGTGGCCCGTGCATGGTATCTTTCGCCTCAGTAGGCGCGACGCTGCAACGAACGAAACAAAACAAATACATCAATGTACTTTTTTTACAATTTAGTTAAATTACATAATATTATATCGTGCAGTTTATATAAAATTATCGTGATATAATTATTTCAACGCGCGTAAGTAGCTGACTGCGCGTTATCTGCGTCGTAAATCATTGGCTTGAATCGCGTAATGAGATCTCCGATGCTGCAAAGCCAATACTCGGTGCCAACTTTCTCGGCTCATCCCCCGCAATATTGACCAATGTTTTTTCTCACTTCTTTCTTTCTTTCCTTTTTTTTTTTGTTTGGTATAGGTACGAGATTTCGCAATTCGAAATTCCACAGTATTGTTATTATTATACCTATATACACACTCGTCGAGTCGCGTCGCTTCCTTTATTCTACTATCCTCCGAAAGGGAAGGTTCTCTCTCTCGCTTATATGCGCCATGTGTGTGTGTGTCCGTACGAGTGCAGCTCGGAGTTCGGGTTCGTTCTTCGACCCCGTTTTTATCGAACGACCTCGATTGCTCGGCCAACTAAAATATCGAGTGATATTTCCGTCGCGGCGCGGCAGCAGAAAAATATATATAAGTCGATGTGTCGCGCGCGCGCCCGAGCTGATAGCTGCTGCTGCTGCAGCAGCGGCTCGTGTGTGTACCCAACCGAACGCGCACCCGCCTTGGCTCGTAGAACGACGACTGTAAAAGGGCCCCCGCCGCCGTCGCCGTCGCTTCGAGGAGTGTAGTCGCTCGTCGGGTGAGAAGAATAGAGGAGGCAAAAAAAAAAAAAAGAAAAGAGCCTCGTTTCTGCTCGATTTACGAGCTACTTGTATACCTACACACACGACGACGACGATGATGATAATCACGCGATATTATCATCGTACACGTTTTATTTATTCACGGTTAAACGACATTAAAATTAGATAATTCAATGTCGTCGTGCTCGCGAAAGCATAATAAAGGGATAATGTACAGTTTTTTTTATATCTCACATCGTTAGTAACGAGAATAAATTTAGCTCATAAGTATATTATTTTTTCTTGTTTATGGATATAACGCGTGTCACCCGCGCGTGCTCGGCTATTCGGAAGGTATTTAAAATTGCAAAAAGACGTGTATACGCTTATAGACTCGTGCATTTTAGAATAATAAAAAAAAATTTTTTTATGTAATCCATTTGACTTTTATTATTATCCACGTATATGCACGCCTGAACGCGAAGGGAAAATAATGGAATACGTTGGAAGGCGCCCTTTCAGCGTAATATAGCAAAAAGTTACACACACGTCACGGATTTCCATCATCAAAGAATATTTTTCTTTTATGCCAACGAGTGCGCCTGCACACACGAAAGCTCGACTACTTTTAGAAGAGCAAAGTTACCTTGGAAATAACACATGGTAACATCGTGTAGTTTTACATCGAAAGCTCGCTGCTTCTCCAATATCCACTAAAATGCTGTTTGCCCTCCGCTGCTCGTGCTCGCGCACAAGGTTGATGCGCGCGAAAGGATAGAATGTGCCAGGGAAAAATCAGCGCGGGTGGAATTTTAAAATATATATTTGTATTAAAAAGTCGTAATGTTTATTACACGATGGAAATTGGGGACGAAGCTGACGGAAGAAGCGAGCGTACGCGGTTGGAATAATAATAATGATGAAAAAATAAGGAAGAAATTCCGACGCAAAAGCCAACCAATCGCGTGAATACATTTCCGATTACGAGATAGCTAAGGAAAATGTGTAGCAGTAGCAGTAGGTAGAGGTATTATATACAATCGAAACGTGATTTGGCGTCTCGCGATAGTTGCAAAAGTATCTAAGATCTGAATAGCTGGGCTTCAGGCAGCAGCTATAGACATCTATACACATACGTATATGCTACATGTATGTCTATGTACGCAGCTCACTACTCCTGGCAGTGGCGGCGGTGTGGCGCATAACAACAACAACAACGGCAACAGCGAGCACTCGGATCCATAATACGATACAAGCATCTCTTCATTATATCCTGCAAATTAGAAAATCGATCGCTCGTCTGCGGCTCTCGAGGAGGAGCTGTCTACGTACTTGCGGCGCGTATATCCGCGTATATACCTGTGTATATCGTATCCTTACATATACATATATTCCCCTCGTCGTTATATTTTGGCACTTCCGTTATTATATTTCGACGCTCGAAAACTACACGAGGTGTGTACGATATATCCTATGCAACAATGAAACACTGCAGCAGCTCACGGCTCACGTACGCGGCTTATGATATTATATATAAAGTTGAGCTCCGAACGAGCTAAAGCTAGAGCTAGAGCTCGACGCGCGGCTTAGAAGGCGAAGGTGATTATATAGCTGTAAGCCGTAGCGCAACTTTGTGTGTATGATAGATTATGAAAAATGACGACGACGATGGTCGACGATGATAAACCCTATCGTCCCGCATAGATCCGACTCGTGTGTTATATCGTATATAGTATACTCTTCAGAGAGTAAGTTGACGCTTTTTCTTAGGGATTATGTACGAGCTTTCGCGCGATATATATTAAAGATGATGATCGTCGATGATCGAAAAGCGCGAACGCCCGCAAAATTTGAAACGGTGTGTAAAACGCGAGCTATGTGTGCATATGCGGCGGCGCAGGTTTATAATAGTCGCGTGATCCGAGCATTGGCCTGGAAAAGGATATAATAAGCCTATGTGTGTGTGTGTATCATTATATACAAAACCCCAAGCGTGCACGTAAACTGTATATATGCAAGAGATGAAAATTTATCGTGCCACTGCTCTGTGTGTGTGTGCAATGAGTACGATGTGTATAGGTGTGTACCGCTGCTGCTGCTGCTGCTGTTGTTGCTCGCGAACTGCACGACCACGAAGTTGTATACACGCGATCGAGATATATGTACGAGTGTATATGACTATGTTCCCAGAGCAGTCATAACACACACACTCACACACACACACACATACTGGCGGGCGATTTTTCCGGAAGTTTCACTGGCTCGTCGTCGTCGGTTTTTCCTAGGATACGTGTACGTGAGCGATTCCATAACGAAAAATCCTTCAGTTACGAGGATAATGTCAAAATTTGAATTTTGCAGAGAAATGATTTAGGATGAAGAGGGTTTACGTTTATATTATGTTTTTCAGCATTTTTCCGATCGATGTGGGAATTTCGGGGTTGGAAAAGATTCAAAAATATAAGTGAAAAAAAACTACGTTCAACACGTGTTCATTTATTATATTATTATTTTCTGTACAACGGATAAGCAAAAGTTTTTCACAGTCATGATAACATAATAATAGCATGAAAAAAATTGAGAAATATTTAAGCCAACTTTTTCAACCATAAGGCTACTCATGTAAATGATTATTTATCGCGTCCACGTATCTCGAGATAATTTTTTGAAAGACTTTCAACGATCTTGAAATGTATTTACGTAGGCTTTTGAAACCTGCGATCGATATTACATTGATTAGCCACAATTATGCACTAAATTTATGTGCCTTTTGAGATTATGTTCTAGTCCAAGTGATTTGTGACAAATCTCACATTGACAGGGTTTGCTACGATTATGAACTGCATTTATGTGAGTATTCAGGCGGCTATTCCATGAAAATAATTTATAACAAATATCACATTCGAAGGGTTTGCTACGATTATGTACTGTATTTATGTGCGCTTTGAGATTACTTTTTTCTCCAAATAATTTATGACAAATGTCACACTCAAAGGGTTTGATTCGATTATGTACTGCATTTATGTGCTTATTCAGGTTACTTTTGCATCCAAATGATTTGTGACAAATCTCACATTCAAAGGGTTTGCTTCGATTATGCACTGTATTCGCGTGACTTTTGAGGTCATATTTTCGTCCAAATGATTGGTGACAAATCTCACATTCAAAAGGTTTGCTACGATCATGTACTGCATTTATGTGCCTATTCAGGTTACTCTTGTCTCCAAATGATTTGTGGCAAATTTCACATTCGAAGGGTTTACTGCGATCATGAACTATAATTATGTGATATTTGAGTTGATTTTTTTGTCCAAATGATTTTTGACAAATCTCACATTCGAAGGGTTTTTTCCGATTATGTACTATATTTATGTGTCTATTGAGACTATTCTTGTTTGAAAATGCTTTGTGGCAAATGTCACATTCGAAGGGTTTGACACGATCATGTACTGAATTTCTGTGTTGAATGAGGTTACCCTTGTGTCCAAATGATTTGTGGCAAATGTCACATGGATACAGTCCTTTTCTTTTAAGTATCGTATTTTTATGCTTTTTTGGACTTGCTCTTGGTGTATAAGTTCCTTGACAAATTTCTTGGATATTTAATGATTTTCTGTCGAAAGTTGTTTCAAAACTCTTTAGTTTCTCATATTCGGCTAGTTTTGAGTTGTTACCATTCCACTGACAATTACTATCATAATTAAATCCTTTTTTTATTAGAATTATTAGAATTTTTTCTTCGATGTATTTCTTTGGATTTTCGTTTTCTTTTTTCACATGAAATTGATAATCGTGATACACAGATTTACAAATAACTGTCGATAGAGACGGAAGTTCAGGTATGATTAATTTGACATCTTTGCACTCAAAATCTATGAATATTTTTTCATCTAACCTCTTCCGTGATGCTAAGGTTTCATTCGCATGTCTTGTCTGAAAGTTGAATTATTTCATAGTTTTTGACAGTGAAAAATCAGAACGTAATTTAAATCATTGAACTAACCGATAATTCATGAAACGGCACAGTTCCAGAGTTTTCGGTTTTGCAAGAGCCAATCGAACCAAAAACATAATCGTGGCCAGCATTCGTGCAAGTATCGCTTGGCTCTTCCTTTACTCTGAAGAATAATAGAATTTTATAAGCAATTGCTCGATAAATGATCATGATAGAATCGAAAAAGTTTACCTAGCTATGTCACCGGCGCTTTCCATCACTTCCTCGATTAATAATATTCATTTAATTTGTAACGATCTACACTGAGAAAAAATTTTGAGGTTATATGCCTTTAGTTACCATCACTGAACGTCGATTTTAGATAGATAGTAGACCGAGAAAATATCCGTAGTTTAAACGCCTCAAATAACTGACATGGTCGCTCAATTTCAAGTATAGAATATTTTTACCTAAATAAATTATAAACACTAATTGCTCGTCGTGTAATACAGTTTCACAGTTAGCGAGAGAACGTAGATGATTCGAGAACTGTAATGGCTTCCTGGCAAAACTTTCCCCCTCCAACGTCGACTTCTTCCAAACGCAGTTATTGTACTCGGGTGTCGCTTTGTTCTCTGAAAAATCTACCGGTAAATTTCGCGGAAAATATGACCCAAGCGGTGCTCAATTGATGCTTTGATTTGAGTAGAGATATAAGAACAATTCTAAAAATCATCAAGACTAAAAGTTTGAGGCCAAAATCATGATTAAAATTTTTTACGTTGAACCCGCGTAGTGAACTATTTTGTCTACAACTATTTTTGTATTCAAGGGGACGACAAATTTTCTCGTAAATACATACACAAACATTTCAATCCCGATTCAAGTCTCAAATTTTAAGGAATTTCTTACAAATCTGCTCATATACAGGTACGCGTGTCGTATTCTTTGCGCGCACTTATTACGTATACACACCATCGTAGCCAACGATCTTGCCTCCTATTTTTTTTTATTCTTTCCGGAGATCGATATGGACGCCCGCGAGATTGGTGTACATATGTGTATGTGTGTCGAGAACAAACGTGGCTGGCTGCTTTTTATTGCATCTAAGCCAGCGTTGTGTGCAGTGCATGTGCGGCAGGAAGCTCGTCTACCAGACGTAGTTACGCGCTCGCCTAAGAATTGATGCGTTTCGATTCTCGCTGAGCGATAAGCGATGCGAAAAATGTTTGTTTTCAGGCGCGCACTTTTTGTCCGAATGAAACGCGTATTAACAGGTACGAGCATCGCGAGAGCTTTTATATCTTGTACGTGCTGCGGGCGAACTAATTTCTAGAACGATGATTTAGCTGATTTTCACGAGCAATTTCGATGCCATCGAACGTTTTAGAAAGCTGCTGCGCTAATGTTTATTTTTTATTCAGGATACAGCTTTTAAACTCGTTCTATACGTACCAGGAGCACGAACACACGAACTTCTGATTGATCGACTTTTTATAAAACATTCGAAACAAAGAGTTATTTGATAGTTTTGAGATATTCATTGAATCGATATTTGAATAGGATCGATAAAATACAATTTCTCTTTGTCACTCGGGGACACACACTCAACTGCGAGCTTCGTTTCGCATATATACACGAATAAAAAAGAGGAACTGCCTAACTACTCTTTCATTGCCTTTTTCCCTCGCTCACGCCGTTCTGACTGAAAATAGCACGTTAATCGTACTCCGTTAATTATTTTATACGAGCATCCGAAAAAAAAAATTTTTTTTTTAATTCGAACGCAGAAGGAGAAACGGCTCCATTAGCGAGGTTTACGTTTATTGTCCAAAATTTTTTGAGCGTGCTCGCAGCAATCCTGTATCCATTATTCAGCCGAGTGGAAAAATTCGATTGTATTTTCTTTCGCGCTCCCTTTTTGGTCTTTTGTAGTACTCGCGTAAACGATTTCTGTGTGCGTTGACTCAATAAATGAATTTATACGGGTGAAAAAATAGTCGTATACACCGGATACGTAGTTTATAGTTAGTATAGGCTCGACGCGAAATTGATTTTTAATACCCGCGCGGGCGCCAACCACTCCGTTCCTATATAATTGGTTTGATTAGTAAAGCGTGTATTTACTCGAATTTCTTCTTCTTCTTTTAAATTTATATTCCACTTCGAGTTGGTATTCATACATACAATCGTTCGAGGTTTACATATTACGACAAATGAAATAGCTAATGGTCGTTTGCTCCGACATAAAAATATGCAAATATTGACGAATACTTTCGAGTGAAAAAGCTCGCGGGCGCGTCGACACATTATTCCGCGCGAGCTGTAATGCACGTAAAAGTGTAAACAACGGATGAAAAATGCGCGACGAGTAATTTAAAAAGGTTATTTTTGCGAATATTAATCATTTTTCCCCGATACCAACTGTAAATAATAAAATTTGACAACACAATGTGTACCGAGCTCGATTTGAAAACGTCAGGTTCACGTTTTACCCACGTTATTCTCTACAGTACAATATCGAGCCTGCGGATCATACGCGCGACTTGGCGCGGCGTGATAAATTAATGTCGAGTTCTCTACTAGCGCACGGCAGCCCATTGTATAATTTCCATTCGATGGAGCAGCAGCAGCAGCAGCAGCACACCAAAGAGTATTATACGTAGAAGTCGTATGTGTGTATGTGTATACGAATAAATTATCCCTTTGGCGCACCGTATGTGTAGTAAGGTACGCATCGATGGAGGGTATATCCGTCGATATTTATATTGTACAGCCAATTGCGTGTATGAATTTTCCTCGCATTTTCTTCGTCTCAACGATGTATCTGTATTATATAGCCTCGTGTTGTTGTCTCGTGTATAGTCGCGTCTACTAGATTGACGTTTTGACGTTCTCGATAAGGCGACAACGACAACACGATGGTCTACATGTGCAGTTGACAAGAGCGTCGACGCGTCTTCCCTCTTTATCAATGCTCTTTGAATGCAGCATATTTGAGTTATAATATTCGTGTAAATACACAACCCAAAAAGTAAGTATACGTAATACAACTCGGGCTCTCAAAAGCGTACACGTTAATAATACGCCACATTTGGACTCGGTGCGGGGCGCGTTTGATGCTTACATAACGAACTAATTGATGCGAGCTCGACGTTTCGCGCGTGTTTATTATAAATTCAGAGCTCCCCGAGAGTTTATTTACGAGTTTACATGTTCGCGTAGCTGCAGCAGGATGATGATAATTCATCCGCGAATTTTGGAAAATTCGTTGTAACGTCGCGTGTGCACACGTTCGATGAGTTTTTGACAAATATATCAAAAGCGTGTCTCGTTTTGAACTGGATGTATCATATAATGTCAATTTTCAGTTTTCCTTTTCGCGCGAATTACTTTCGTGCGGAATTTTATACCTCTGGCGGCGCGAAAACTCTTCTGACAAGGAGGGTCAAATGTTTATTAAAACTTATTTTAATTACGATCTCGTTGCGCGATACAATAGAAGTCAATCTCAAAAATAAACTCTAAACTCATATCGAGTATAAGAGTCTTCGAATATGAGTATGTATAGTAGCTGCAGGAACTTTTTTTTTCTATATGCATAAGCGAGATCAGAAATTCGGTATCTATGCAGTTTTATTGAATAAACAAAATTGTGTGTACCGAAGATCGCATATTTCCAGGGTTGCGTTCGCGGCGAATATAGAAAGAAATTCCGCGCAAGTTACATTTCAACGAGTCGAGCGACAAAAGTAAGAACTTACTTCTACAAAATACATTACGGCTATTGTGAAATCCGCTATTTAGGGTATACATGTTTCAAAACGAAACTTTTGTTTTCCTATATATATTCTTCGCTTTTAATACTTTTTACCGTTCGTGCGGCCGCTTTATTACGTATTGAAAAATTTTCTCTGGCCAAATATTCGATTGTTTTTCACGACGAAAGTTTTTTTGCTTCGCAATGACATTAAATAAGTATATAGAAAAGCAAATACGCTCCAAAAAACTTATTTAATTCGATTCGAGTATATTTGTATACTTAAAAAATTGTAAACGTAGAGTTCAGCAAGAATATTACGTAAGTATATTGTATTGCGTACGAGCGCAAGCAGTCGACGGTAAAGGCTTTTTTTCTACAATTTAGATAATTGTCATTGTCGGCTTTACACGAAAAAAAAAAAGAAGTTTATAAACGTAAAACTGTGTACAACGCAAAGCGGACGAACGGCATACGAATAAAATTATACAACGTTGCAAGCTCGCTCAAGAGCTTTTTCTTCGTTGTTTACGCGAATTCGCCGACAAATGGAGCAATTCCCCGAACGTACATTAAGTTAAAATCAACAATAAAGTAGAGTTTTTGCGATCCGTGTTTTCATTCCAGTCGAAGTGTAATAATTTTTCATTATACGAAGCGAAACTCGCGAAATCGATGTAAAAGTTTTATGGTCTATCGCACGAGGCTCTACTTTAATTTTCGCCCGTGAAATGAAAACACGGGCGAAGGCGCATTTCATAGCGCTGCACGTATACGAGAGATTGTAAATTTTGATACGAGTCACATCGGTTCAGCGTTCAGTTTAAATAAAGAAAATTTCTGACCTTGCAGAAAAAAGATTTTCTTTCGAGTTAGCCCATACACACAGACCGACACACAGACTCTAGTGTACAACGATTAAAAAGCATTTCGTACGACGAGAATCGATTTTGCGCGCCCAACACGCTTTCCGAGATTAAAAAGCTGAAGAACTGTCGTTAACCCAAATAATCCTCGAGTGAGCGAGAGAGAAAAAAAAATCCTAAAAATAACTTGTAAAGATTCGCTCTCTCTCTCTCTCTTCTCATTTTTCGGAGCCCGAGCGATTCGAAAGCGTTTAAAGGCGACGAAAGCGCGGCACACAATCGTTGACCACGATCACTCAAATGGAGCTTATTATATTCGACGACGAATTCACTCACACAAAAAACAACACACTATACATCCACGCACACGACACATCGCTACGGAGATCTAGACGGCGATCGTTTCTACCACCCCTCCTTGCATGCTAGAACAGAGAGAGGAGAGAGGAGAGGGTCGTAAGTGTGTAAGCGGTCGCATTAACGTGGCTTTTGCGGAAACCGAGCGACGAGCCGTGCG
Organism: Trichogramma evanescens; assembly: GCA_902732785.1. NCBI lineage: Eukaryota > Metazoa > Arthropoda > Insecta > Hymenoptera > Trichogrammatidae > Trichogramma > Trichogramma evanescens. Next base: position 74,209 of record CACVKI010145236.1, on the reverse strand, counting down.
CGCCATGCGAACGTACGAACGAGACACAGCGAGAGAGTGGGAGAGAGAGACAGATACAGGGAAGTAGTATATAGTATAATGCAGAGACTATATAGAGACGCTCACCCTTATCGAGTGTCTCTTTGGCGGCGTGCATAACTTTTCTGCGCTTGAGGCCGTCGGCCCCGACGATCGTGGCCGAATCGTCGTCGTCGTTCGATTGCTGCGGTCTCAACAAAGGGGCTGTCTCGTCGGGGCCAGCCGACGACGACCCCTCGTTGCCGCCGCCGCCGCCTTCGGGCATCGTAACGAATGCCTCGAAAGCTCGGCAAGCGAATAAGCACAACAATCGCGCACCGTATACCACGGGTCGAAAACACACACTGATCCGCACCGCCGCCGCCGCAGCACAACAACTCGTCGAAACGACGACCCGACGCACGCACGCACAACCTCTCGCTCGCGCTGCTTCTTCGATACTGAAAAAAAGCACACACGGACGAACGTGCGCTAGACGCGACTGCTGCCTATCTCTACCCTGTGTGTTTGTGTGTCGGTGTGTGCACGCACACACTCGATAACGAGCGTGTGCGCAGCACACCACTAGTCGCTACTACTACAGCGGCGGAGTAGAGTTCGAGTGCGGAGCGACGCGC
>CACVKI010145236.1:31395-73539 GCA_902732785.1 Trichogramma evanescens | reverse complement strand
CCCCCACTACACCCCTCCCTGCGAAAGCTTTCGCGGAGACCGATTATGTATATCTATATATCTATAGGCAGCTAGCATATAGCAGTATAGTAACACAGAGTTACACACCCGTTTTGCCTTTGCCTTTCCTTTCCTCTGCTGCTGCTGCTACTACTACCTATATTACTCTACCCTGCCCCCGCGATCCAACTCAAACTCTGTGCTGCTGGCTGTGCAAGAAAACTCGCCTTTTGCCCATAAAACTTGTCTTTTCTTTCTTTCTTTCTTTCTTTCTTTCTCTGCCGTTGTCTACGCTGCTGCTGCCATGGCTGCACTCTAGGACTCGACTTCGAGCCCGACGCGAATATAAGGATATTATTATGCTTGACCACATTCGTGTATATCGCTGCTCTTTCCTTCTACTTCTTTTTTTTACATAATAATTTCATCCACCTTATCTTCGCGTCCAGTGTCCGATCTTTCTTAATTTTTTCTCTCTTTCTCTTTACATTTTTCACGCTCCAGCGGTGGTTTTGTACTCTCTCTCTTTTGCGTTTATCGGCCTGTGGGATAAGAAAAAAAAACACAAACTTTTCTCTCTCGGAAATTCTTGCCTGACTTTTTTTTTGCTCTCTCTCTCTCTCTCTCGCTCTCGAATAAACTTTCTTTTTCTCTCTCTCTCTTTTTTCATTACTTTTTTGCGCTTCTTCTAGGCAGCTAGTCGACGGTACCGCTCGGGGGGTAAAGCTTTTGATGCTATTACGCATATCGTATACACGCGTGTTGTTACACAAGCTGGCCGCGTGCGTGTACGTATGTGTGTCGACGCGATGTTCTCGGCGTGCACACACGACGACTTATAGCTTGATATCGAGCGCGCCAACTTTTTTCTCTTTTTATCTATCTACTTCTTCTTTTTTTTTCTATTAATGTAGTCCACGCTCGCACGACTTGTCGCGTCGTGCTCTTGTTAGCTTGTAACATCGCACAACAGCCGTCAGCGATCATGATTATTTAAAAAAAAAAAACGTCGCGATATCAAACGAGCAAGAAGAGCATTTTTACGCGTGGATTTGCCGAAATATTACGACGATGTTGATCGGTCGCGATTATTCAGTCAGTCAGTCGCTTTAAACGAAAATCGCCTCGAGCTCGAGCGACCTTCCTGCGCAGAGCTCTGCACGTTCGTACACATACATAGTAGAGCCCAAATGGATCTCTCTCTCTCTCTCTTTCTGCCGGAGCGTCCGTTCTACGACGTCGGAAAGCGGAAAAGAGGCAATACCGAACGTTTACCTTCATTTAGACCGAGACCTGATTAGATATACCCTCGGTACCCACAGCTGCACAGAACTCGACTGTGAGTGTGTGTGTGTGTGTGCTGCGGATGATGTTGGTTAAGCCAACCCTCCACGGCCGTATAGACTACCCTCTTTGTAGATGCAAAGCCGCGCGCGCGCTCGATTTCTTGAACTTTTCGAGGCTCTTTTAACCCCCCTAAAAGGTGCTTTTCATTGATTCGTACTTAATCTTAATCTCGAAGGATATACTTTATCCGCTTGATGTGAATCTTGAGCCATTATATTTTTTACCGCTATAACTTCATTCATTTTACAGTGTTAACCGAGAGAAAGTGCGATTTTCCTATCGATATTTTTACTTTGTAAAGAAGAGAAATGTAGGGTTTTTTTTACATGTGAAGGATTTCGTTTGATTAACAAATGTACACAATTTTTATTTTGCAATTCGATCACCCCGCGCAAGTCTGCCTCGTCTCGAGTTACTCTACTTCACGCATGCGATGAATTTCCGTCCGGTCGAATTTACAATACGTACAACATTTTTTTTTTTTTCGCCTAGCAACTCGATATTCCAGTCGTCCGACTCTTCTCAAGTTATTCCACTTCATCATTATTGCACGCGCAGGGCAGAGAGTCATTTAAAACTCTCGTTTATATTTCAGCGACGACGACGGAAAAAAACCGGCGAAAAAGTTATCTCTGTTCACAGGGGCGATGCGGGTGTGTCGTCCGTCGAGAGAGGCAACACAAGGAATTTCAATAGCCAAGAAAAGTTAACTAAAAGCCGATACCGTCCCCGTTGTCCTGGATGCAATTTATTTCGCGTGTATAGTTGGCCACGCGGCGGCCCCCCATCGTGTCTCGCTGGATTAAAACAAAAGCAAAATTATAAATAGCTTTTCAAGTCATTACTCATGAAAATTTCTTTTAAAGTTCGACCCGAAGATTACAGCCGCGCGCACAATGCGATAAGCTGATACAGCGATTTTCTCGAGTCACGATGGTTTAATACATAGATAATTTCTCCAGATTTTCCTTTCTTTTTTTTTATTTCAACGTTGTTTTGTGCATTGCCTTTTTCAAAGAAAAATGGGGAAATGTTTTTTACGAGATACACACGGAGCAGTCGTCAAGAGTATATAGTTTAACACCTCTCGCAAATATTTACGAGTAGAGCTCCGAGGTATGCGTTACACGATCCTCTCTATATATACGCGACGATACAACGAGTGCCGCACTCGACTCCCGAAGCTTTCAGAAGAGGCGGACGCCATCTACAGCTTTAAAAGTATAAGCTCGTGCGGTGTTGCAGCAGCAGCAGGCGGCAGTTCACCCTCGTTCGCGATCGATCGCCATATATATATGGGCTATTCCACAACAGGTGTTGCAGGCCAAAAAAATTAAGTTGAAACTAATGATGTACTTTTCAAGAACACAATGAAAAGTGAAAATCCTGAACATCTCAGCCCTTTAGTTCCAACCCTATTGAATGGAAAATGAGGAAAAAACCATGTTTTTTGGCTCTTCGCAAGCTACCAAATTGTCTATAATGGTGACTCAGTTACCAAACTTTATCAGAAGTTGTATTTTAATGTATCGACGAACATATTACAATATTGGCCAATTTGAGGTGTACGAACACATTTATTTTTTGACTTTGATGGTATTTTACACGGTTGTCTCAATTTTAAGGAGTTTTAAGGTTATGAATGTCATTTTTTGAGTACAGATTTGAATTCTACATCAAATTTTATATGAAAAAACATGGTTTAGAAATTTTTTCATATGCACCCCAGAAAAGCAGAGTAACAAACAGATTATCCTCAAAACATGAAAATCCAACTTTGAGGCTCTGAAAATTCAATAGGGTTGAACCTAAAGCGCTGAGATGTTCAGAATTTTCATTTTTCATTGTGTTCTTGAAAAGTCAATGATTAGTTTCAACTTCATTTTTTGGCCTGCAACACCTGTTGTGGAATAGCCCATATATATATACGATATACAGCTTGCCTCGTGTTTGCTCAGCACGAACTTCGCTGCTGCTCGTAGAGTAGTAAGTTCGTGATGTATATAGTTTGCCAGCGCGGCTAGAAGCGACGACGATGATGCTGGGGATGCGCTTTGAAAAAGCCACGCGATTGCGTATAAACCGAGCTGGTCTTTTCGGCTCTGTGTGTATATAATCCTTTAGTACGAATGAAGCTAAAGCTGATCTCTCTCTCTCTCTCTCGGGCTAATGATGATGGATCGAAGAAGCAGAGAAGGGCGAGCTCATTAGCCCCAAAGGCATTTTCAATCAAGCTTTTTTTTTTAGAAATCTTGACGATTAATTGTTGTACTTGGATGATGGACGCGAAATGTAACGTATGTAATTTCATTTCGCTTTCAAAAAAAAGCGGCGAAAAATCCGAGAAACGTTGTACCCCGCCGCGAAGATTACGTAAAGACTCGAGTTCAAGGGCAGTGGCGATTACACCGATGGAAGGACAGGGAGAAAGAAAAAGGATCATTGTGGTAAAAGCGAAAAAAGGTTAAAATACTCTTTCAGGGTAATTTAACGCTCCCGAGCTAATTAAAAACCTAAAGAGTCTTGACTAAACTCGACGCGAGAGAGAAAGAGAGAAACGAGATAAAACTTTAACGCGTGGTATGCATTTTTAGGGGTAGCAGCAATTTTACTTTGTTAAAGGAACTCCGAGTCCAATTGTCGCAAAAATTTGACTGGCAATAAGATTCTTCGCGTGAATAGTAGAGCAGCGTGCGGTCTTGGGAGAAGCATGTTTTTTACATGAAGGCTTCTCTAGAATCCTCGCGGCTATAAAGCGCAAAAGCAAGTTTATTATGCAACTCTTTGTACGAGCTGCGAAAGAATGCGGCTTTTCATTATCTTCATGCCACATTCTATTTGTTTTCTCGGGCTCTGGAGGTTTTTTTTTCCTATTTTACTTCAAACTTTGATGTATGCGTATGAAAATGAAAAATTTTTTTTACGAAAGAACTTTTTTCATTTTCAATTCTTTTCAGTATATGTAACGCCTGACGACATAGTATTTTTGTTTTTACAAAACTGTTACACTAATGAATAATCTTCGTCGGGTGAAAATTTTAATCTAATTGAAAATTTCTCTTTGCGTGACAAAAATGAACAAACAATTTTATTTACAGTTCAGTGTTACACGTTAATTAAATGGTACAGACCCTGAATGACAAAAAAAACAATAAGACGTATTTGAAAAGTGTATTTTATTAGAATAATTGTCGGTCACCTTAATTACAGTCATCAAGAAAACTTGAGAAGTAATACATTTTATATATTCATAATAGAATCGAATACACTTAGGTACACACTAACTATAAGTAATAATAATTATGAATTATGTATACATCGATAAAATATGAAAGAATGTTGTTCATCATATTCTTTTTTTTTCTTGTTCTTACTAAGCTCAATGATTCTTACAATAGACTATATTTGTGATACTATTTTACACAATGATCTGATCCATACTCGAAAAATTTCTCAGACAAATCAGCCAATACGGTTTAGTATCTAAAGTTTCACTTTAACAGTAATTAAAAAATAATTGCTATGTAAAAAATAAACAAGTTATAAAATTACTTACAGAGCTACGGATTAACATGAGTTACTATACAAAGAAAAAGCTGTATCATGCCAGTGGAAATAAACGTCGCGCTGACTATTAGTTGTTTGTTTGTTTTTTTTCTGTGCGTGTAAAAAAATAGAAACGCTGCTCGCGCCTTTTTTTCTTCTATACAAATTACAAGTATGTTTGTGTGCGTTCAGGCATTTGAGCGTCGAGCTTTTCACACAGCGATCGATGGCGCCCGAAGTCATGAAGTTATTATATTATTTACTCCGATCGGCAAATGAAGTTTTTCGTTCGTTTTTTTTATTTTATTTCTGTTTTATTGGAGATTGAAAGCGCGAATATAGTCGAATAGTCGAAAGATAAATTATTAATCGAGGCTGGAAGTAGTTCGCAGAACCCTTGGTCGCGCGAAGCGTTTCGCGAGTTCGGACATAGAGGAACTCGCAAAACGCAGCGCTGCAAAATCATCGCGGAAAATAATCACTTTGTACAGAGGGGTCGTCAAGGGTCAGACACGTTACTTCCAGTCTCTCCGAGGTTTCCATAAACTTTTGATCGATCTTCGTCATTCTCTAGACTCATCGGGCGCCCTTCATGACGCAACGTCCGCGATAGCAGATCTCGGTCATTTGGTCGGCCTTCGTAGCTGCAGCGTCGACGTTCTTCAGCGACTTGGCGTCCAGCGAGCTGGGCACCTTCTTCGTCGGGATGCCCGAGAGCTTGTCCACGCCCAGGGACGGCACGAAGGGTCCGAAAGTCACGGTCCTCGCGCTACCCGAGGTGCCCTTGGTCTTGGCGTCGCGCAGCTGACTGAAGCTCACCACTTGGGGCTGGCCGGCGACGACGCGACTCGACGACGAGACCGACGTCTTGAACACCGTCAGGGGCTCCGTCAACAGTTCCTTCTCTTGTCGGCTGCTCTGGTAGGGTTTGGCCGCTTGGGGCTCCTGATCGGCGCTCTTGATGCTCTCGAAGATGGCCTGCACGTAGTCGCTAACTTGGTTGTTGTCTGGCTTCTGCTCGGTCGATTGGCTGCTGCTGTTCTCCTCCGTCGAGCTGCCGGTCTGATTGCTCTTGGGGTTCCACTTGAAGAGGGACTTGTCCGTGGGATAGCGAACCTCGCTCCACTTGGAGCGGTGATTCTTGGGATGGCCGTCGGCGTCGGCTTTCTTCGATTGCAGATACTCCTTGAGGGCCGGGCTCTTGTTGGCGAAGAAGTTCAGCGAGTTCTCTTGACTGATCGAGCTCACCGAATTCTCCACGCTCTTGGAGTCGTCGTCCTCTTGGGTCGTTGGTTTTGGCGTAGTTGTCGTCGTGGTGGTCGTCGTGGTGCTCTGAGTCGTGCTCGGCTTAGCCGTGGTCGTAGGGGCGACGTAGACCGTCGTCGGCATTTCGGTGCCATCGTCGTTGATCGTGGTGTATCCCGATCTCTCGTCGTCGTTGTCGTCGTTGTTGTTGTAGCTCTGCTCGCTCAGCGTCGTCATCGTGTCCTCGTCGAAGGGCATGTCGGTGGCGGCGGCCATCGTCCAGATGTCCTCGGGACTCATCGACGTCGACGAGGGTGTGGTCGACGAAGATGGCTCGGTCGACGGTACTTCAGTAGTCATCGTCGCTTCATCCTCGCTCTCGCCCAACATCTTGTCGAGGAAAGACTCGAACGCGGACTTCTCTTCGGTGGTCGGTGCCTCGGTGGTGGTCGTCGTCGTCGTTACCGTCGTACTCGTGGACGGAGTCGTGGATTGGGTCGTCGTCGTGGACGGTGGTGCGGTGCCCCTCGGGCGCCAGTAGGGCTGTCTGGTGGACACGTAGAAGTTGCGGAACTCGGTCGAGCCGATCGACACGATGGACTCGTCGATCAGGGTGGAGGTCTGCAAGTGACGCGTGTTGGGAGTTGGCTTGGGACGTGACCTCAGACGCTTCCTTCTCTGCGTACCCTGCGAACGAGCGAATTTTCGTTATCGATTAGTTAAATTATTCAAATACGTATCGTTGGCAATCTGTATTAGTTCACAACAACAACAACAACAATCATTGGTTAATCGGTGAAAACATGCAAAAAGATAGAACAAAAAGAAGTGTGCAAAAGTTACAAAGGGCTTCTAACGCGTGCCGTGCTCCCTCTTACCTTCTTGCCCGAATATTTGCCGTAAAGTGCTTTTGCCGTGGTCGTGCTAGTGCTCTCGGTAGTGGTGCTGGTGCTGGTACTACCCTCGGGTGTACTGCTCACCTCGGTACCCTGTGCGGGTTCCTTGATCTCCTCCTCTTGGGTTCCGTTCTCGGTCTGCTTCTTGCCGAAGTCCTCGGTCATCGAGCTCAGGGTCTTCTTGGCGCTCTCCTCGGAGCTTGTGAGGTTGGTCGTCTCCTCGGTGCTGGCCGAGGTCGAGCTGTTGCTGCTGGAATCATCGCTGCCGCTGTTTTCGGGCAGTGTGCCGCCGGCTTTCTCGGCGTCGACGGAGGACGATGGCTTCTCCTCGTTGGCGTCGAAGCTGTTGGGCTGCTGGTACGAGTTGCCGTTGAACTTGGTGGACCATTGGCTCTCGGAGCCGTAGATGTCGGAGTGGCGGCCCGGGCTGGTGCGCGAGCGCGAGTGCTGCGAGCGAGACCTCGCCGAGTCGCTGGCCAGCTGGGCTTGGTCGTAGTCGTCCCTGTGGAAGCTCTGCGTAGCTCCGTAGTTCAGAACAAAGTCCTGCGGGTATCTCTGCGATGGAATATATTTCATTATTATTATTGTTATATTTCTAATTTCACGCTCGAGCTCGCGCGCGTGTTCTCTATTATTACGCACGTATATGGAAAATCGTCGAGGGAAATGACTTTTAGCGTATATACTCGCGTCCAGTTTAAATCGAAAACGTTGGCACAAATAATTAAAAAAACTTTTACCGCTCGACGGACGTCATCGCGTAGAGCGTAAACGGGCTGACAATTAAGGTTTTCATTATATAGACACGCACGCGTCAAACGAGATCGAGATCGAACTCTTCGTCGCTCGGCGTCGAGATAAAAGTAAGCGAACGAGGCGACACGCACACACACGACGAATCAAATAGCAAGAAGTATATTACACCCACTAAGAAGTGCCACCAGTAGTCGTGTACACACACTCTCGACTCGATATATATGTATAAAGTAGTGGTATATAAGGCGCGAGCGGGCGCATAAACGTGTATGAAAGCGAGAAAGCCGCGAGGAATCGCGAAAGCATGCCCAACTGCACGCGCTGGCAGTCAAGCTTACCCACACACACACACACATACGGAGTCATGAGCACGAGCATGAGTGCAGTGAGAAAAATTCAGGACAATCGATTCCCAGCGCGCGCGCACGGCTACACACACACACACACACACGTATGCAAGTGTGCCTGCTAACGTAATGCTCGATGGAAATCTCTTTGGAACTTTCATGTGTGCCTGGCATATGCAATTTTTTTTTAAACATTATATATATGCTTCACTTCTTTTTTCTCGGTATGCAAATTCGATGCCCATACATTAAGAGAGCTTTAAATGACAGTGTTTTTCGTATCATATCGCAGATAAGGCAGGTTAATTCCTGAGAATACGAAGCACGTGGTTTTATGTATACTCGAGAATTCATTATTTTAATGTAATATATTACGTTCGATCGATCGTAAGTTGATGATACGGAGCATTGAAGAAAGGGCGCCCGGATAAACCGCGCGCGCACATCAATTGTGCAATTGTTGCGTAATTTTTTTTTTTTTTCATCCTCGATGCGCACTTATATAGTGTGTAACGTTTAGATATATTATGCGGAATTGAGACGTGAATCGCGCGTTCCGCAAAGAAAGGCTACGATCTATCTATCAAATTGTTTGCATAAATATACACACAATCGGCGCTATAAAGATCGATGAGTTTACACGCGCAGTTTATTCGCGCTCGCAGCTAGACCAGATACATATACCAAATAGCTTTCTACTTCGAATTTCCTTCCAAAGTTTAAGTAAAGATTATAAAGCCGCGCGCGAGAAATCACGTAATACACACGTTTTATTTATAATGCCGGCGGCGGCGGCGGGCAGAAAAAGTTGAATAACCATTGTGTGTATTTAAGCAAGATGGTGTAAGTATGTAAAGTAATAGTGCTCGACCGCGATCTTATCCTGTGTGTACCCCGGCGCGTCGCTATCGGTGTAACATAATACACCACGTCCTGAATCGCGTATACCTCATACACCCACGCATCTTTTTTCCCATTCAACGCGCTCGTGCCGTGCCGAGTCCGATTCCGAGCCAGCGATAGATTTACGAGTGCTTATTTGCAGACAGATAGACACACACACACACACAGACGTGTATAGCGTTAGTCACTTCAAAAAGCACACGTGAAAACAACACACACACACGAAGTTATACAATTCGTAATCGTAATCGTTCACTCACGCTGTCGTCGGCGTTATCCTGTCCTTGGGGCAGCTCGTTGGTGTCCTCGACCGAAGCCTCGGTGCTCGTCGTGGTGGTCGTGCTCACTCGTCGTCTGCCACCGATTCCACCCTTGCGCAATCTCGGCCTCTGGGTCTTGCCCTGACGGACCGCCTCTTCGTTGGCGTTGGCGGAGTTGGCCAGCTGGGGCTGACGCTGCCGGAGGTAGACCCGACGAGTGGTCGATTCCTCGGACGATCTCGGGGTCGTGGTCGAGGGACTGGCGTTGGCAGTGGTGGTCGTGGAGCGGCCGGCAAAGCTGCCAGGCTGACGACGCGCCGCGTTCAGGTACTTCGAGCGGTTCTTCAGGATCTGTGACTGGGGCGAGTTGCTGTTGCTGTTCTCGTTCGAGGCGACGCTGCTGCTGCTGGATTCGTTCGACTCGACGCTCTGTAATTATAATTAGCGAAATCGAGATTATAATATGATATATTCTCTCTGGCGAAATTGCGAATTAGCTATATATTTTAAGCGACTCGAGAGTCGTCGTCGTCTTCGTCGCGTAGGAAATCTTTTTCAATTCAGAGGAATTTATTCGACTTGAAAATTAGTTGAAATTACTTTGAAAGTTCATGCACTTTGGTATGATAAAAATTTTAATGCCTCTTTATTTTCACTGGAGCGACAGTCGTCGCGGCGGCGGCGGCGGTCCCCCTACCCACGCTATTATGCGAGTAATTTCGAGGCATTATCTTCGAATTCTCATGTTGATTCATTGCCGAGACTATTTTGTCTCGGAGTGCGATTTCAAATGTTTCGTACGCGTATATAATTTATTATTATGAAAACAGAAATTAGTTTGCATTTTTTTCAGGCTCAAAAAAATCTATAAATTCGAAGGAGATTGAATTTTAAATCAGACATTAACATTAGAGTAACCAATACTGAATTTTGTTCAAGGTACATAAAGTTGCTGATTTTCTCTTTTTTGCATAAACTACAAAAAAAAATTATGAAAATGTAATTGTGTGAATTTTGTTTTAATGCAAAAATGTTTAAATCAAAACACACTTAATTAATTCTTGACTTCAATTTAAATAAATTGAATGAAAATTAATGTTGCGATACTGATGTATTATTGGAAGTTTTGATCCTAATTAAAGCCCGTCTCTATCGCTAGATGGCGATTACCTTTATTTGATGAATCTGCAAGTGGTTAAGTCGAAATCATTGTATAAATAATTGTACTCTAATTCTCCACTAGATTTTAAATTGTGCTGTGATTATGTCTTGGTGAGTTGATGCGTTGATGCGTTGATTTGGTAAGTACTGCAGTTTTACTTATTGCGTTAATTGCTCAAAATGTTTATGAAAATTCAATCGTAAATAAGGTCAGCCTCTCCCGCCAGATGGCGAGTGCCCCTTTCCGAAATCCGCGAGCGGCAAAGTAAAAAAATAATTGTACAAATAAGTAATGTAAGTCAGTGTAAACCAATAGAGTTAAGAAATTTTTCATCACTGCGTGCGGTAATGTATAAAATTGGACTTCCCGCATCTTGTGATGAAAAATACTATACGCAACTGGGGCGGCTGTGCATCTTGAATTGCGTAATGTACTATATTGTCATAAACTTTTTGTAAATTTTACATTACCGCTCCTTCAGTCGAAAATGTGACTTACAGCGCTGTACGCTGGGCAATTCGTCTTGTCGTTAATTACGTCTTATACACGTACGCCAAAACGAATTTAAGCGCGTAAATCTCTCGCTCGCTCGCTCGCTCTCGTTGGAGATAGGACACACACTCGCGCGCTCGTTTTGACCTAATTTACCTCGGGACGGGAGAAGAGGACGAGGACGAGGGTGTCTAATTTCTCCCAAGTGCGTTTATATCGATCGAGCAAAAGGTTTGTACTCGTCGTTGCGGCACGGATTATACACAGCTACCAGCGATTACGACTCACCTGTGACGATTGCGAGCTGCTGGGCTTGGCGTTGGCCGAGAGCTTGTAATTCGGCTTGTGATTCTTGATGAATCCGTAGTCCTGCGCGACGTCCTCGGTCGACTCCAGTCCCCCGCGCTGCTGCTGCTGCTCCTCGCTCGACGCGGCGGTGGTGGTCGGCGTGAAGGTGGCCGGTGACGGGGTCGTCGTGGTGGTGTATCTGTTGCGCGACGACGACGACGACGACGACGAACGGATGTTCACGAACTCCTGGCCCTCGGTCTGAACGACGGCCGTCTCCTGCTGGGGCAGTCTCTGACGCTGTCGACCTCTGCCGCGTTGACGAGCCGCCGCCGCTGCGGACGACGACGTGGGTCTGGCGCGGTCCTGATCGCGGTCCTGATTCACCGCGCTGAAGCGCACGAACTCGCTCTCGCCGGCGCGCGGTCTCGTCTGAATGGTGGCCTCCTGCTGCTCGCGTTGGGCCGGGCGGGCGCCGAAGCGACCGCGTACCTTCTGACGGATTACCGTCGTTGGTGCTTCCGTCGTTGTAGTGGTGGTGGTGGTCGTTGTTGTCGTAGTTGGGGTAGTGGTCAACGGTGTAGTCTGAAAAATAGCATAACACGCGAGATAAATGTATGATTACGATGTTTAATAACTCGATCTCTGCCCGTGAATTTAACAGAGCGTATATAATAATGATGATAATAAAAAAACTCGAAGATTACGCCCAGTTTACGGCGCGTTAAGGCAAATAGACTAACGAGCTTGCTTACTCTATACGTACGTTAATACATGAGCGAACAATCGCTCCATAAATTTGAATTGACTCGAGCCGCTGCTGCTGCTAAAAGCTCAGACAGCGGAAAAATCGCTGACCTCGTATAATTCGAGAGCACACATTATAATATTATACAGCATACAGGAACTCCTAATGATAAAGTTTGCTGCTACTGCTGCTCAAAGAACAAAACACGTTTTTATCCTTTTTTTCTTCTTCTTCTTTGGAATTCGACACACAATTATAATTTTCAAGGATCTTTCGATTTGATAAAGGTACACACAGACACGTACGTCGTCGTCGTGCGAATGTACAACCTTGACTTTCTCCGCGGCGTATACACATACACAGCGCGCCCAAACGTATAAAACTTTTCACCGAGAAATGTTTAAGAGCCTCCTACACGTCGAGAAGGAGGAAATATCTTTTATAGTTAGCACCTTTCGAATTGATGCACACACACACACACACACACAGTCGAGAATTGATTAAGATCGGCGGAGAGCGAGGGCCGCTTGATTAACTGGAAAAGTTTTTCAAGAGTCTTTTCTCTCTCTCTCTCTTTGCCGCTGTTAATTCGAGAATTTAACGCGAGGCCAATTCAACTGTATAAATATATATATAAATTCAAAGGTAACTGTATATACACACAAACGGTGTAAAAACAACAGCAATTATCGGCGCGCGCATTTCACCAAATGAGCTGGTCTATATATTAGTAGTTTTTTTTTTGCTTCAAATTGATTCAAACGATATCGACGTATAGAATGAAAATCGAAACTTTCTCGCGCCGAGCTTTATATATAGGTCATTAAGCCGATACACACACACACACATCGCATCGCAAGCGATAATAATAGTACTAAACATAAGCATACAATAGTAGCTCCGCTCACCTCGGCTATCTGTTCAGCTTCGGTGGTCTGATAAGTGTAATCCTCCTGCTTATCCTGCGGGATAGGCTGGTAGATCGGCTGCTCCTCCTCTACCTGCTGCTCGTCGCGGTAGATCGGCCTCGGTGTGGCCTCGTGGGACGACTGATAGACCGGCGAGTACTGCTCCCTCGGCAAATCGGTCGTGGGCACGGTCTCGTACACGGGACTCTCGGTTCTTCCCGCGGTACTGCTGCTGTAGTACGGGTAGTCGCGGGTCGTCGAGTAGCGGTAGTGCTCGGTCACGGTGCTCGGGGTGTCGTCGTAGGCGGCCGAGCTCGACGAGTAGACCTGTGGGGCCAGGGTGACCTTGCGCGACGTGTACTCGAGTCCGGCCAGGGGTAGGAGCGAGTCGGCGCCGATTCCCTGGGAGCCGACGTTGTACTGCTGCTGCTGGTAGGTGACCTCGGTGGGCGTGGGCGAGGCCGTGGAGACGGTCGAGTAGTCGTCCTGCTGGTAGGACGGATTGCTCACCGAGACCTCGTCGATGGACACTTGCTGCTGGTTGACTTGCTCTCGTTGCTTCTCGATAAACTGCAAAATAAGTTGAGCATATAGTTCTCAATATTTCTAAAAGTTAAGATTATAATTTGTATCAACTTACTTTAGTCGGGATCGATTCGGTCTCCAGCTGCTCTCTCTGATACAGCTGGCTACGAGGCGTCGTCGATCTTCTCAGTCCATCGTCTCTCTCGTCCTCCTGCTCGTACTCGCCGAAACGGAAGTTGAACGAGCTCTTCGGAGTGGTCTTGCGCAATCCTTTGCCGCTGTCCTGCTGCTCCTCGTACTTGGGAGTCGTCGAGGGATTTCTGCGGGTCGGTTCGTACGAGTTCTGGCTGTTGTCGTTGACCTCCTGATACTGCTCGGTGGTGGTGGTGGTGAAGCGGGATCTCGATCGGTTGACGGGTCGGCGGGTCGGTCGTTCGGCGTTGCCTCCACGGTAGGACTGAGGCGATTGGGTAGTGGTAGTTGCTCGGGAAGCAGTTACTCTACCTCTGAAATATCATCAAATATTTCATTAATTAATAATGAGAAAGAAAAATAGTCTATTCCGATTTCGGGATAAATGGACTAACCTTTGCCTGGAACGATTCCTCTGAACAGTCGTCGGAGCTTCGGTGGTCGTGGTAGTGGTCGTGGTGGTTGGTATGGTAGTCGGTATGGTCGATACTGCTGGCAATACCGAGCTGCCGATCTGACCGGGTTTCTCGACCAGAGCGTTCACCAATCCCGGCAGCTGGGGCGAGATGGCGGGCAAATCGGCCGGAAGATTGTACTGCGACTGGTCGTCGTACGAGGGCGTCTGCGTCGGGTAGTAAGTCGGGCTCACGGAGTGGCCCACCGGGTCGACCGGATACCTCTGATTGGTGTGCTGATAGTCTACCTGTTGGGGTTCTTGGTAGCGATTTTGCTGCTGTTGACGATTGTAGCCGAACGTCTGCTCGAACAGGTGATTGACGACGTTCTTCTGACGCTGGGGCTCGACGGTGTCGTAGGCGGGCGTGGTGGACGGCACGGTCTCGTAGGCGAACGACGACACCGTCTTGGGATGGCTGTTGTAGTAGTTGGGCGTGGTCGACACCTCGTTCTGGCTGTAGTAATTGCTCTTGGCCTTGCTCGGCCTGTCGTTGTATTTACCGCTGGAGGTGCGCGCGTCGTCTCTGTAAGACGTGGTGACGAAGGCGGGCGGCGCCTCGGTCGTCGCCTTCTCGGCGCCGTAGTCCCTGAATCTCCACTTGGTCGTTAACTGACTAGGCGGCAAAGTCGAAGATTCGTAGCGCGGAGTCGGCGAGGAGGTCTCGTAGCGGAACACAGGTGAAGCCGACGTCTCGTAGCTCGGAGTCGTCGACTCGGTGGCGTAGACCGACGACGACGCGGGTGTGCTCACGTCGTAAGCGGGCAGAGGTGGATTACTGACCAGATACGAGTTGGGCTCGATCACGGGCGACGGATGCGGATGATGATTGGTCTGGGTCTCCTTGAGATCGAAGTTCTCCAGCGAGTTGACGATCACCGAGCCGATGTGCGGCGCCGGGAACGGTATCTTGTTCGCACCCCGGGCGGGCTCGTAGCTCATCGGCGCCACGAAGAAGGGCAGCTTGTCGATGTTCCGCTCGACGCGATTGTTCTCGATCGAGGACAGATAGGGCAGATCGAACTTGGCGTAGCCCTGCGGCGGGTCCAAATTTCTCGGGCCGATGAAGACCTTGGGCGTGTCCGGGCCGAAGGTGTCGAGCACGGCGATGCTTCGGGCGTTCTTGAGGGCCCTGACGACGTCGGTGACCTTGACCTGGGCGTGGTGGTGGCCGAGGTTCGTGTAGACCGAGAGCGGAGGTTGATTCGGTGGCGGCAGGGCCGTCGTCGTCTCGACTACCTGCATCTGCTGCTGCTGCTGTCTGTTGTAGTAATCTTGGGCCTGAGGCTGGCTGTAGCTGTTGGCCGTGGGCAGTGGCTTGTACTTGGGCACCGAGTTGACGTTCTTGTGAGTGACCTCGGTCAGATGTTGATGATGGAACTGCTGCTGCTGGGGGAAAGTGTTGGGATGCTGTTGCACCTCGTAGTTCTGGGACTGCGACTGCTGCGTCTGATCTCTCAATTTAGCCGCCGAGGACGCCTCCTTCCTCTTGTTGTAAGCCGAGAATCTGTCGTGCTTGTTCCTGGCGTCGTGCTCGTCCTTGTTCTTCGCCGCGACCAACTTTCTCATCTCCTGTCTTTGCTTCTCCCTGGCGTCCCGCAAACTCTCTATATCCCGCTGGCGCTGCTGCTCCTCGATCTCCTGCAGATGCTTCCTCTTCTTCTCGGCCTCGCGCTGTCTCATCGCGTCCTGCTCCTTCCTGGCCGCCTCCTGCTGCTGTCTCGCCACCTCCTGCTCCTTGCGACCCACTTCCTGTCTCAAACGATCCTGATTCTCGACCTCGCGATCCACCACCTCCTGTCTACCCTGCTCCTTGTCGCGGCCGAAGTTCTGGTAGGCGTTCTGCTGCTCGTGCTGCTTCTGCAGCTGGTACAGAATCTCGCGAGCGTAGGCGTCGTAGGCCGGACTGGCGGGTGTGACGGATACCTCCTCGTGGTGCTGGCGATAGGGATTCAGGTTCTTGGTGCTGCTCTGCTGGGCTTGCTGCTTGAGTTTGGCTTGACCTCTCTGGGCTAGAGTCTCGGCTGGCACGTACACCAGTTGAACCTTGATTTTCGAGAAAGAAAAGTAAAGTGTCATCGTGCGTGCGAGTACTAATAAGATTTGATAATAAAATAAAATAATTTACCTCTTGCTGGTCAGCTCCGACCTGAGCGGACGCCGGCGTCACGTAGTTGAAGCGAGACGGCTCGTCCTTGATGACCTTGGGCTTCTGCTGCTGTTGCTGCTGCTTCAACGGGAATTCCTTGGGAATTTCCTTTCTCGGGAAACTCGAAACCTCTTGAAGATTCTGGCGGAAGACTTGCTGCTGTTGTTGCTGCGGTAGCTGCAGGTGCTGCTGCAGGTGTTGTCCCTGATTTATCTGGCCGTTCGACAGCACGGGCTTGTACTTGGGCTGTTGAGTGTGGTGCTGGTGGTGGAAGTTCTGTGCCTGGAACACCGGGGGCAGAGCTTGATTGGACGGGACCGGCGGTACGAGCACCTCCGGGGCGAGACCGGGCAGAGTCTGTACGTTGGTTATGGTGCTCTGGTGCAGAGCTTGCTTCTGCTGCTCGGGATTGGAGTAGGCGTTCGGCTGATAGGCGTTGGACTGAAATCGAAAGTCAGCGATATTATTCAAGTTTGTTTTCATCGTCGACTTCAATTGAATCGTTATAAGCTCACGTTCAAAATGTTCTGCTGAGCCTTGAGCTGCTGCTGCAGCACCAGCAGTCTCTGTATGCTGTCCTGGGTCTGCTGCAGCTGATGTATCTGATCGTGATACTGCTGCTGCAGAACCGGCGGCAACGAGACCACGGGCACTTGCCCAGCGGCTTGAGGGTTGTTGTCATTGTTGGTGGCGTGGGTACGGAAGGGAGGCGGTGGCACCGGACCGGCTATCGGCGTCGGTTTTTGTTGCTGCTGTTGATTCAATAATTGACCGTTTCTGGGATGAGGCAGCGGGATCCACTCGCTGTTGGTCGTCTGACGCGACCACCTGCTGCTGCCGCTGTCGACGGCGGGCAGCTGCTGCTGCTGCTGCTGTTGGGCATTGACTTGGCACAAGACGCCGATCAATGCGACCCACGCTAACGTTTTCGATCGGACGATCTGGAAAATGAGGCAAAAAAGAAAAACGTTGAGTTTCAAAATTGCAATTAAAATTATATACGACTAATTTGTCGTTTAACGTTATAACTAAGTATTCGCTAATTGTGCGTGCCTTTCGCGCGAGCTATTCAACACCTCGCTCTTCGAATAAAAACACCGAACGACGACGATGTTGTGCAGCAATCGCGAAAAATTATGAAATATGCCCGCGAGGCGCTCGTTGCTGTAGAGAAATAACGCGTGTAAAACGAAATTCACGAAATAGTTTGTAGCCCGCAAAAATACTAGAAATTCCATCGAGAAATTGCGAGAACTCGTCTCTCTCTCTCGTGCCAAGATTATTGCGCGAAAATTGAATGTCATCAACGAAAAAAAACGATCTCAAAGTGGCCTTTGAATAAACGAAAGTAATTGAAAATCGTGAAGTTTCTGTGCTGTACACTGTACAATTTGAAACGAGGAATATAATGACAAGTGTGGAGGCGAAAAACAAATGAAGAGCAGTGCACAGCACCTCGGTGAGAAGAAAGAAAAACCAAACAACAACAAATGGCGCCGCAAGTGCCATTACCAGCTAATAATACAGCGTTTCGTTGGAGAAGAAAAAAAAAAGAAAGGAAAGCTCATTTCCAAACGAGCGAAACAAAATAGACGGATATGTTCCGAGAGTGATTAATATAATAGGTAGGTTAATGCTTTTCTTCGAGTTATTTGACAGTATATTATGATAGTAACAGTGCTCGCAGGTTTTTGATGACCTCATTCGTCACACGCACACACAAACAAACACACTGTTGTAACCCCTCCGTCGCGTTGAGATAAAATTAACGTTTCTGCAACGTTTTCTCGAATTATGCAAATTTTTACACGCTTATATATACATATCTCTGCGGGCTGGCTATATGCATTGCTCGACGCGATCGTTTAAAGTTGGCGCATATTGCGCGCGCGATTTTTCGGTCATTCGGACGTGATTTATCCCCGATTTTCTTCGATTTCAATCTTCCAGGCGATCGAGTACATCGAATCGAGTTCATTAATTATCGTTATCGTTTACGTGCTTTCATTAAAAAAAATTATGTTTATAATTCGTTCCGTGAAATTCGTTCGGATCCTTGATCAAACTCGCAGATTTACGCAATTTTCAACGGTTTCCTGTATAGCATTTGATGCGCGCAACGGCGATGGGAAATTGGATCAAAATTTACATGCGCCTCCAGCTATGTGTGTGTATGTGGATATTTATTTACATATAAGAGCACGTAACGAAGTTAACATTCTATTTTCGTAAAATAAAAAACGCCGAGTTTACAACAGAGATATATTCTTTTTATTTTCTAAGATGCAACTCTGAGATGAGCTTCGAATGTTCCAAAGACAACTAATACGTATGTTTTCATCGATCACGCACGTACTTACGCATTATATACACGGTATGTACGCGGAAAACGACGATTAAGTTTTCCTTTTTCTCTCTCTCTCTCTCTCTCTGCGTTGTAAAACGCGACATGGAAAATATCTCTTTTAGAGAAGCGAGCCCCAATCGAATACACGTTGTTATTGACAAAGGCCCCCATAATTTCCTTCAACAGTGGCAGTAGTAAGATTCGTTGTTATTTCTTTTTTTTCTCTACTACTGCTGCAGTTTTCAACAATAATCCCGCACCCGTGAACATACATACATACATACGATCGCGTGTGTACACACGTGAATGAACATGTTCGAACGCGGATAATTTTTCCAGATTGTGAGCGCGCGCTCCAACATATAGTAATATATTTATAATACGCAGGGGTCTTCGGGAAAGGTTTATAATTTTGAAATAGTCTACTCTCGCGAACACGCTCTCGTATCAGCTCGGAGAGTGTCTGTATGCAGTTCTATTTGCCATTGCCTCTATTGGCCAATCTCTCTCTCTCTCTCTAACGTCTGTTTGTCCGTGTGTCTGTATATGTCGTAATACACAATCATTTTACACGTTTTTGCGCCAAAGGTCTCGGCGCGGTGCGTATGGCGCTACTCGGATTAAATTGCGATAGAACAACATCTCTGCCTTCGCCGTTATAAATACTCGAAAAAATGCGCAGTGTGATGTTTATATGTATTGAAAAACAAGATGTTTCCTTGAACTCATTAACCGAGAGGTGCGCAGCGGCGGACATTCGAATTTTTTTGTCGAGCCTTTTTTTTTTAACGCAGCCTTTTAGATTTTTTTCAAGCTAGATTTTCCAGAGCTCGCGCGCACGTCGCGTCTAGACCACACGAGATATATGGTGGTGGCGGTGGTATATACGTATAGAAATACAAGTACCGGACCACGGCGCGGCACGACTGAAAAACCGCTTTTCAATCGTGCGCGCGCGCGGCGGTGCGGTTTGATGACTTTTTTTTTTGTCGACGTATACGATCGTCGTCATCGGAGCTTGAAATTATATGGCGAGCGCACTGCGTTACATATGTGTGTATGTATATGCGCGCTTCAAAAATTATATGGCCAATATATATAAGAGGAGCATCCATAAACGCGTATAGTGTAGTACCACTGACGCAGCTCACGCACACACACAGACAGAGAAGAGGAGAGAGAACCATCGCGAACTGGGTGTGCATAAAAAAGCCTGACATAGATATTTAAGTAGATCACTCAGGCAGCGAAGAGGCTAGCCTAGTATATAGATAGTCTCCTACTCTCTATGTGTGTGTGTGTGTACGATCGTCTTGCGCGCGTACAAGTACGTAACTTATAGAGCGCGCACATACGCGGGCTAAAAGATCGATTTCACGTACATCGTCGTCGTCGTATAGATATCTATCTATCGCTATCGCGCATCTTTTTTACTCTCTCTCTCTCTCATCCTTTTAGCGAATCAAAAGCCCGTGAAATTCGCCGCCGCCCGCGCGTGACAGAAAACTCGCTGCTATACTGCCGCAAGCCTTATGAGCCCAACGAGGTGAAGCTCGATGACCCAAACTCGAATAATAAAAAGCTCGTGAACGAAAAATATAATATAATGTATCGCGGAAATTGCGGACGTTCGTTTGAAAGAATCGAGAACTATGCGCGGATTGTATAATCGACGCGCGCGAGCACAATCGCGCCTAGGTATCTAGACTAGATCGCGTTAAGCTAAGCTAAGCTTCTGTGCGGAATCAACGAAGCGTATACTGCGAACCTCAAGAGAGAGAGAGAGAGAGAGAGAGGCCAATTTAAGGCGCGAAGATAGCTGGCAATTATCTAATTGACGAGCTCTCGCGGGAGGAGGCGTCTATATATAGGTATACATGGATACGTATACATATTCCGGATCTGCTACCGCAGCAGCAGCAGCAGCAGCTGTCGGAAGTTTTCTCTCTCTCTCTCTCTAACTTGCATTGCGGCCGGGGCCAGTGCGTGTAAATTATCGTAAAATGTGTGCGCACCTACACACAACTATATTGCGATGTACCTGCGCGCGAGCTGGCCAACAACGAAGAAAGTGACGAAGCCGTCGAGAGGAGAACTCTCGTTCGTGCATCATCATCTTTCTCTCTCTCAACTTCGACGCGCCGCCGCTGCTGCTGCTTTTCTTTCCTTGCCGCGCTCTCGTAATTGCGAAGAATTCGCCGAGCTCCGTAAACCCTATATTGCCTCGTGAGTTTTATTGCGCGCGCCCGTAGACGCTTCGATGATATGGCTTTTCGCACGTGTGCTCGTGTATGTGTGAGAAAACCAAGCCTTCTTCTTTTCTTTTCTGTTTCTTTTCTTTTTTTTTTTTTTTTTGGTTTCTAATCTCTCTTTCGATGTGTGTGTGTGTGTGTGGCTTCGAGGCGATACATCACACTTGATGAATTTTCGCGTGTCCGACCGAGTCGTTATTTACTTATTTATGTGCAGACGTATACATATACGTTACGTGCGTTGCACACCTATATCAACGCGCAAGCTCCCTTAGCCGTATGATATATTTTACCTATTCGGTTTAAACGACCCGTAGAAAGTCTCTAGCGATCATCGTTCTGTTAAATATTTTACTTCGATTTTGCAGAAACGATTTTGAATTGATTGCTCAAAAAAATGTATGAAAAGTCGATGGAGTAATTGAAGCCTCGGCCACTAGATGGCGAGTACCTTTGTTTGTGAATCCGCAAGTGGAAAAGTCAAAATAATTCTATAAGTATTTAATATTTATCAAAGCAATTCATCTTAATCTACACAAAAAGACAAAATATTCCTTCTTTTATTCGTCTCGATACGACCTATTAGACCGCCTATAAACCATCAAGTTTCTCGCGTTGCTACTGTTGCCGCGAGCGATTTATTAATTTACCTTTGTGCTTTTAAAAATGCCACTTATGCGGCCAAGTACTTATAGTATCTCGTTGACATTCCGCTTGACTAATAGGAACACGACTCGCGATCCAGTTGTTTCAAAATTTTGATACCGTAATAACTAATCGCCAAAGAGAATGAGAAGAGAGAGAGACGAAGCGCTCTTTTTTCTTGCTCGCGCCGCGAGACAGGCTAATTGAATGCGCAGTTTTACACTCCGAGATTCTCTCGCACGGTCGCATTATTTATTACGTATATCGCGTATAACACCGATATATACGCGTAGAAAACGAAAAGCTTTTCGCCACCTGACACATTTCCTCGATTGATCGTGTACATAATTCACTTTATTATCCGCGCGCGCGGCATCGAGAGCGCAATGCGCGCATTATATACGCGCGTTGACGTATGGGTACACATAACGCTCGCTCGACGTGTGTGCCTTTATAATAATATATGTATATAAATTCTTTGATCCGATTAACGCGTAATGTTTCAAGATATACGCGCTGTGTATGTATAAGCTTTCCGAAGAGGATTTCAAATGCATCTCTCTCTCTCTCTCTCGCTCTCCTCGCCTATGGTATCGGCGCTCGCGATCGCGTGTTCTAATTTTTTTTTCTTTTTCGCGCTACAACGATATTATGCGCGTAATCGTTATTTAACACGGTTTCGAGCGCACACACATGTTTAAGTATACTATATTCGAGCTTTTGCTATCCTCTCTGTATATCCTTTGCGGGGCAGAATTTATACATATGCCAACAATGAGATAAATTCTAACGAATTATACATAAATTTTACTATGCGTTACATATGCAACTTTCGCTATCTCCTTACGGCGCACGCAGAGACATTTCTCTCTCTCTCTCGCAACGTTTATATCTTTCCCATATATATTTATACTTTTGTGGCCAGTATAGTGCGTTTTATAGTCGTTAAATTATATATTTTTAAAGGATCATTGCCACCGCGCGAGAAGAGAGTTAAAATAAAAAAAAAAGATAAAGAACCATTAAATCAACTCTCCAATGGAGATTCATTGGAAAATTATTATTCATTCGACGCGCAGCGCAGTAGTATAGTTTTTTACGATCGCGACGACGACGGCTGTCATTTCGCCGATGATTGTTAATATATAAACGACAATACACGCCGGCCATACATAAATATCGTAGCAAGCCTTTACATAGCGACGCACGCATAAAAAATGTGTGCGCGTGCAGCGATACGCACGCAAGACACGCAGTGGTACTCGTCGTGGTGCTTTTCCCGTTTCCTACGGCGCTCGGTATATAGCTTATGGCTATATTCTCTATCTCCTCGCGCCTGTGCGTATGTATACGAGCTAGCTCGAATTATATGGCCGCGATGATATAATACCGCGAATGCGTATGTACGTATGTGGTGGTGTGGTGGTTGAAAGAAAAAAGAAACAGGAGAAAAGAGTATTATAGGCGCGAAATATCATCGGTTTGCTGTGGTCTTGCGCAATCCCGGGGCCCAAAGCCAATTCTATTTACTAATGCATTATTTTTTTCTTCTTCTTTTAACTGACCAAGACGACGATAGAGAGAGAGAGAGAGAGCCGCCAAACCGGTAGAAAGTCGGGGTGATAATTTTTCAATCCTTCGATACGTATGCGCTATATTTGACTTCCACACTGTGTACACACACGCGTATAACACACATACAGACAGGCTGACTGAAGAGAGAATTATACCGCACGTCTACTCAAAGCAGCTACTTTGCAGCAGCTGCAGCAGCAGTAGTGTTTGACGTCGAGAGGTGCAAGCTTATATCTACACGCACATACG
This sequence comes from Trichogramma evanescens, assembly GCA_902732785.1. Classification (NCBI taxonomy): domain Eukaryota; kingdom Metazoa; phylum Arthropoda; class Insecta; order Hymenoptera; family Trichogrammatidae; genus Trichogramma; species Trichogramma evanescens. The sequence continues at coordinate 50,253 of CACVKI010145236.1, read as the reverse complement.
CACGCGGAGCCGCTTTGCGTCGAGCAAACAACATATCGACGACGACGAGGCGTTGAATAAACACACGCACGCACAAGTGCGCATATAATACGCGTATTTATTTTATATAATGAATATATATACTCGTTTCTGTGCAGTATTATAAGCTTCCGGCTGGCTGTATCCATTGGCATTGGCGTGCAGTCATCGCCGAGCGCGACTCGCCCGATTTGCGCCCGTACACAAACACACACACACACACACACACACACACACATACACACACAAACAGTTTCATAATCGTTAGACGATTATGATATACATATTTTTGCCTGCGTGAGAGCAACGCAGAGAAAAAAAATGAAACATTCGTTGGGCTTTCCCGAGTATACATATAGCTAGCCCGCGCGCGTGCCTCGATTATTAGTTACACTATTTTTTAATTGCTCGTTTCCGGATATTACGCCAAAGGCATTCGTTGTTGTTTTTTTTTTCGGTGTATATTAACAATTGCGCGCGGTAGATTATTTTGTATTATAATAGCAGGGAATAACGATCGTTTTACGATCGATATACACAACAACGGCAGCAGCGGCAGTAGCGTAGGAAAATTGTTTCTCGTCGTCGTCGTCGTCGTCGTCGTCGTCGAGAGAGAGACTTTATCTCTTTAAACGGCTACGCGAGGAACGAGGTCGCCTTTAATTATCTATTTTTGCTCGCTTATATATATCTAGTGCTCTCGCCGTTTTGTGTTGATCATTTCTATGAGATTCGGAATAATATCCTTTCCAGCCCGTCGCGTTCGTGCTGCTGCTGCTGCCGGTCAATCGAAGAAAGAGAGGAAAAAAAGATGATTCGACTTCTGTCGATAATGGCTCGATATTGTAACGTCTGACGGGACGCAAATGAGATTCGATTTATCGCGCGTGTATATATATGTCAGGGCAAGAGCTAAAGTAAATTTTTCAATTTGTATCCACTTGCGAGAGAGAGAGCGAGAGAGTTCACGATCCGAGCGAGAGCGAAAACAATTTGTGCCAGTTCTGTTGAATTGTAAAAAATAAAAATAAAGAAAGACAGGTGCATTGTACCAAAACTCGTGATAAAAAGAGCTTTTTTCACAGATGCGCCACCTATGCGATATGCATCTCAACTTACGCCGTAAAAGTGATAAGGTTTTTGAAATTAAAACTCTAATATCCACAAATATAAGAATTAAAATTTTGGAGTCACTGTCCTCGACAAATGAGTTAAACTTATGTAGAAAAATGTAAGGAGCGATATTCCAAAACTCGTTTTTTATCGATGTGACACCCGATCATAAGCTTCTCCATTCCATCGACAGATGGAGCATTGCAAACTCGCAAGTGGCAAAAAATTTTCCAATTATATATACAATAATAAAATTTGAATTTTTATAAAAAGTATACCGTGGTATTCTGTCATACATATTTATATGAGCCATCGATAGCTGCGCGCGCGAGAAAAGCGCGGTGCGGCTTTGGAAAATCACCACACACAGGCCTATAATATTATCGAGCTATCGAGCTCCTCCGGCACGATCGACGTTTAGCGCTCGGCTATTATACACGCGTTTAACTCTTAAACGCTCGCAGCTGCAATCAATGCGCCAATTTCTTCTTCTTCTTCTTCTTCAAGAAAGAGAAGAGCTATGTACATCGATCGAGCAATCGTATTTATTATAGACGAGAACAGGTATATAATACGCGTGTGTCACTCGATTCACACCTTAGAAAAATTTCCGTATCGACAGCTGCAAAAGAAAGGACACGTTCGCGAAACGGGCGCGGCGCAGCTTTTACACTCACACACACACACATAGCGTGAAATGCATCGATAACGCGCGAATAGATTATAATCGTCCGCACGGGCCGGGATCGGAACGAAGAGAGTAAGAGAGAGATACTTATAGATATAATGGTCAATCAGTCGGGAGAGAGAGAGACTGCAGAAGCGAGAGTGCAATGCTGCTGCTGCAGAAAAGAAAAGACTTTCACCGACGTTGGAATTATTATTACCCAAGGCGTCTCTCTCTCGAACGGGCCGTGAGGCGCGCGAGAAGCAAAATATATGGATGCATCATCAAGTCTCCTCTGTGTGTGTGCTGTGTTGTCTTATAACGATAAGTGTCTGGGCGAGTGTGCAGCAACAACAACAATTCGCTCGAGCTCGAGCAAACGAGGGAATCTATATACGCGTCCGCGGCGAGTAATTATATCGATCGGAGGAGGAGCACACACACACACACACACACACACACACACACACAGATACACACATTTAGCAGCAGAGCAATCTGCAGGCAATGTGTGGGCTGCACAGTACACTGCAAGAGACTGCGGCGGCGTCGCGACGAAAGGAGGTCAGCGCACCTTTCTCCGGCACGCTACATCCTATATATATATATATATTAGCCGCAGCATATTATATCCTCTCTCTCTCTCTCTCTCTTTTCAGGCGCAGAGACTTCCTTCACGTGCAGCGGCAGCAGCCGGAGATCTGTGTGCAAGGTGCGGTCCTGTATATAATATAAAGCCGATGCACATATACACACACAACCTGTAAAGAGATCGGCTCGCGCGAGCATGGCTCGGGACTCTCTGAATGAACGTATTACTATATATACGAGAGCGAGGAGCGCATGATTTATATGGCCGCGAGGCGCGCAAGAGAGAGAGAGAGAGAAATCGCAAGTATATCCACGGCGCCGAAAAAGTCGCGCCGTGAAATGCGAGCAGCGCGGCTACATGGCGCACGGCTACCGATTCCTGCTGCAAGTGTAGTGTGTGTGTGTGTGTGTATGTGTGTGTGCCATTGTTCGTGGCGGCAGGTCTGCCGCTGCGCTGCACCTGAGATATCGACGTTCGCGGGATTTCACGTGTACGTGCCTATACGTAGTTGCTTTATTGGCGGGTTATATACCTATACTGCTCGTAATGGCTTTTCTGGAGGATATAAGGGAAAATTCACGCGTCTTTCACACGGTTCTCTCTCTGTTTATATACATACGTATACGTAGCGCCGCGCGATGCCGTTTAAGATAATTGCCGCTCTATACCTGTAGGATATACATAATACCGCGGTATAAATAGCTTATAATAAGTCCCTTATATATCGAAAATTTCCTTCCTTTCGATGTATCCGTGATTTTCGGGGGAAAATTTTGCCGCGTGGTATACGTGTGTGCTCTTTCCTGTTGGCAATGCATAACACAGCGCACACAGCTGCATACACACACACAAGCCTCCTCGTCCTTAACGCTCTAATTGCTGCTCGAGTTGTATACGTGCTGCATTTCCTATTTTTGCCAAATAGCCCGCATTCGTATACACACACACACACACATACCTGCAATCGCGAGAAAATAAAAGAGCGCAACGAGTGGACTGAGTCGTCGTCGTCGTCGTACTGATACGTTATACGTAAAATTATCGCCTTTCCAATAGGCATACATACACACACACACTCGTCTCGACGAAAATCCAACGCTGCGCTGAGCGCGTTCCCCGAAGAAAAGAGCAGCTACCTCTGTGTATATGTCTGTGTAAGTGTACCTACGTCATCGCTTCACGCGAGTCAACCTTACCGAGTTTTTTTTTCCTTCTTTTTTTTCATGCTCCACTTGCGAGAGAGCATCGCATGACGACGACGACGAGGAGGAGGAGGACGATTCTCTGCGAGTGTGTGTGTGTGTGTGTGACGAGGTCTATATATCTATATTTACACCCACGCAGCATAGAAATTTGTGTATATATAAAACGCGCGCGCTCGGTACTTGAACTCGGCTCTCGAGTTATATATATACAGAGGTACGATCCTGTGTAAACGCGCCTGAGCTTCTTCTCTTTACACCTGCGCGAAAAAAGATGTTGTACGATATATATACGATATAACGCATGGGCTACGACTTTCAATATTCGTTTCGTATAGGTACCTATTGACTTTATTTATTTATTTACTTCTTTTTTTTTCGTTTCATTTTAAGCTTGGCGCATGTATATATTCGAACACAGTTCGATAGAGGGATATGTACTTGCATTTTCTTCGAGTATTATAATACACTCGGCAAGTCCGCTTTTGCCTCCATCTGGTTTGCAAATTTTGTGCAGTCTATACGTGTTTTCACCATTTGGGTTAATGCGCGCGCTTTTATTCGAATTTAACCAGCTTCCACGGCTCGTGTCTTTATCCTGTGTACAAACACACACACACACACACACACACACACACACACACACACACTTGAACTCACGCGCTGCAATCGTACATGTATAATAACATTTAGTTCATATACATATTCCTCGATCTCGACGCGGCGAGGCGCATGCCTTGCGGAGATCATTAGCATTCAAGTGCACACTCGGCTCTCGCGTGTCTGCACATAAATTCGCGCGCATGTGTGCAGGTGTCAAACATTTCCATGAAAATCCGCGCGCGCGCGTGAATTCGAATTCTTGAATATAATATATATATAATCCCGCTGTGGGAAACCCGAACAGCGATCGATGATCGACGATTCATAGATGTTTACTTCCTCGATGATAGATGCGCAATTGATGCATATGGGTATACGGACGTACGAGTCCGGAAAGTCGGATCGGCCAAGCGGCGGCCGCCGTTTGCAAAAATTAATTAGCACGAAATTGAAAAGCCTCGCGCTCGCGCGCGTACGTACGTATAACTACTAACTTTCCCGGCAGACTACGCAGGCAGTTCGCAACATCGTTTAATTCAAATTACGTTAATTTCGCGCTCTGAATGCCTTTTAACGCTCGGCGCGATACACCGCAGGATCAGCATACATTATTATTGTAGACGCACGCGAGGAGGAGCTAGAATATATAGGCAAGGAAGAAGAAGACGAAGAAACTAATACGTACAGATATTTATGGACACTTTATTAGCGATATAATATATTATATATTTATAGGCAAAAATTAATATCGCGAGAGAGAGAGAGAGGCCGCGATTTCTCGAGTCCACGCGCACGAATGAGATACATATGTGTATTATAAAAGCTGCGCGCACGCGGAATTAAGCACGATGAAAGTTTTCGACGCGCGGCAAAAGCTGTACCGCGGAGGTAATACGAGCCCCGATAGAGCGTACAGAGTAGTAATATCGTTGGGACGATAGTTTATTATATTATAATTTGCGAAAAAAACTTAACGAATCGGCCGCGCGCGTCGAAAACGTTCAACTCGCGTGGATTCTTTTGCAATATACATTCGCGTTTAAATATTTTCTCAGAGAGAGAGACGGAGAGAAAATAAGAGGAAGGAATCGACTGCTAACTGCTGAGAGAAGATGAAAGTAATTTTTTTTTTCTTTCATTTTGCTTTCTGCGTATCCACGCGGTGATTTAAAGGCACGGACACACTCGCGAAACAGGTAAATAAATTCGGGGCAAGAACCCTTCGGCGTATTTAAACGAGTATACACACACACGCGGAAGCCTGAAGCAAGAGCGTTCGCGAGCCGAGACACTTTCTTCTTCGATCTTGTGTGTGTGTGTCTACATACGTTTTCACTTTCGCCAACATCCAGCAGCCGGTGTATGTTTGTGTGCGTGTGTGTGTGTGCACTGCGACTTTTTCATCATCGCTCCATCGAAGTACGTCGTCGTCGTCATCATCAGCGTGTCGTTCTGTACGTATACGTACCTTTTCTACTACTACGGTTGCATTTCCAAAACCGGTCCTCGGCTGCGAGCTGCTCGGCAGTGTAGCCGTATATAACTCGCAAGCTTATTAAGTACACGCGGCGGTGTCGTCGTCGTATACCGCAAATTAAAGTAAACTTTCGGTTTTTCAGCTGCCTACCGAGTTTTGCATCGAAAATTGACCGGTGCCAGTAGTGTACGCTCGAGCCGGGCCATATGATTAATGTCGCAATCCCTTACGGCAGTTTTCCCATTGGTGTATATAAAGTACGTATACATAAAGCGGCGTTACGCTATCTTGCGAAATTAGTTCGCCATCAAAAGCGACGATCTGCGCGATGATGCTGGCTAGCGAGCGCGCGAGTTTTATAATATTATACCCTTTTTTTTTTTTCATCAAAGCATATTATTGTCGAGGCGCGCATTAGAGCACAGATGCAATTGTGAATATGAGGCCGCGCGACCACCAACGAAGACAGATATCGCGCAATATTACAATTCTGCGCTCGTCAACCAGAGGAACGCTACGATTTATATATTATTGTGTATATGTATGTATCTCTGCGCACGCGCTGACACGTGTCTCGATCCGCGCACGAAGGCGGCCAGTGGTATACATGTATGCATATAAAGTCTCATTAAGATTGCAATTAAAATATATACGTAGACCCGATGACCTATCAATCAAAATCCACGCTACAACAGCAGCGGCGGCGGACGATATCGCGGGGCAATATCAGCGGCATGGCAGCGTATAGCAGCGAGGGTATTGCAATTTCAAATTGAAAATCCGCGCACAGCTCCGAGCTCGTATAAAGCTCGCGGGAAAGAGACGAGAATTGTGTGATGATACTTGCACAAACGCGCGAGACTCATCTCTCGACTCGCATCAGCAGAGCTCTCTTGGATGCGCAAGGACGCGCGTTTATATTCTCTCGCCCACGCGCGTGTGTGTAGAACTGAGACAGAGGAAACGAGAGAGAGAGAGAGAGAGAGAGAGATTGACGTTTACGGCCCTCTCGCGTATTTTTATCGGATCGGTTATTGTAGCTGCATATATTACTGTTAAAAAAAGCTTGAAATTCAATGTGGATTTGATGTTGAGTCAAACGTTAAAATTATAGCGAGCAATGATGGATTTTATTCCAAGTACGCGATGATTTTCGATGAAATCTTCGTTGAAAATTAATACATCTAGTGCTGATTTATTTTTTTTACACAAATTGCACATAAAATTCATGAAAATGTAATCACATAAATTATTCTCAATGCAAAAATCATAAAAAATTATTCGATTCCGCGATTTCCGCAAAAAAACTTATGTTTTTTTTCTAACATCAATTGCTCAAAATTTTTATGAAACCCCAATCAAAATTAAGTTTAACCTTCGCCGCTAGATGGCGAGTACTTTCATCTATAAATCTACAAGTGGCAAAGTCAAAATAATTATATAAGTAATGCACACATTCAAAGAATTGTACAATATCCACGGTCTGATGGAAGCGAAAAATCGTACAGAGATTCAATAAAAGAAATGAGCAAGCCGCGACCACTGCGGGGAATCACGAGCTAGCGTGTACAATAGCAACGCATCTTAGAGAACGAAAAGGAAGAACGCGTACAGCGTACCGATCGCTCGTTATTCTGCGCTTATAGCAGCTTATATGTAGGAAAGACTGCGTAGAATGTATGCATCGCTCGGAGGTCTATTAAAAACTGAGAGAGAGAAATGTCTCTTCTTCTTTTTTACCATGGTGGTAATTACTCTCTCGGTGCAGCATAAAAAAAAGTACACACACGCATACACGTGCAGACACAAAAAAGAAGAAGAGCAGGAAGCCATATACTCTGTTGCTGCTGCGTACGTATCGGCTTGCGTAAGCGACGAGTGTATACAACGTAGACATATACAGCTTACGGCTCCTTCCGCAATATATACGTACATCTATTCCGCGTATATGTACCTGCGAGCTATGTATACAGGTATGTCTTTGTCTGATGATCCATAATTTACGAACGAATTTTTCAATGGGCAAAGACACACGAAAAGATTACTCGAAAAATTTTTCGAAAGATTTGACTGATCATGCACGCAAGCTATATGTCGCGAGGATCGAGAAGCTGCGCTGCCGATCGAACGTTTCGATCTCGCGCGCGCGCGCGCCTGAATGAAAATGAAACTTCCAGTTCCGACGTTCTCCCGCTACGCTGTATACGTTTATGTATGCACTTGCGATGAATGAGTGTTTTATTATTATATATATTTATGCGCACGTACACCACACACACGTGTGTATGTACGCAAAAACTCTCTTAACTCGTAAAACCCATATCGAGTGTCCGCGTCGTCGAGGAATTTAGTTCAGTGAAATTCGGTACAGCGCACGCGAATGTATATAGATGTAATGCTAGCGCTTAAATGCGCTTACTTACTGCGCCCCTCGTAAAAATCCGATATGTTTTTCTCGTATAATATGCGCCGCTTAATATATTGCGCTTATAAAAATCCAAGATTTTTTTTTCATCTTTTCACGAGTCGACCGATTGAGATGTTTTGGTTTATCGGAGTGGTGACTCGGAGAGGTGATGATTTTTAACTTTTAAGCCATAGTGGAATCGATGAGTCTAAAGAAGATGTTACAGTGTTGCAACGACGTCCTTAGCGATCGTCGATGACTTTTTTTTCTAAAAGCTTCTTATACAATCTAACATTTTTTTGTGTAAGTTGAGCAATGTATATGGAAAGACGAGAACTTAATTTAGAAAATTATGTACAAATATAGTAATATTCCATAGAGAAAGTTATTTTGCCATGTACACGAGTCTGACGCGCAAAATCCATGTAAGTGTGTGTGTGTGTGTATTTTGTATGATTTTCGGGGTCAATCTCATTGGAAAAAGTACCGAGTAATACAGGATTTGGATGTTAATTTTTTAATGCGTGTGGTTAAAATAGCTCTCACGACACACGCGCGCGAGTAAACTTCGTGCGAATTTTTTCGTTTTCGGAAATAAAACGGGAATCATAACGCGTATTTTATATTGTCGTATAAACGATCCGATTAAATTTCACTTTTACTTTTTTGGCACTCTGATCTAGTATTCTACATATTATTTCGCTTCCCCCTTCCCTCTTTTTCCTCGCATACATACAACCCGGAGTATATAATGTGTTTACGCACATCGAAAGAGAAATCCGCTACACACACACACACACACACACACACACACACACACACGAGTTCTTCGTAACGAGGAACTTGTGTACATCAAAGTGTTCCACAGGGTCAGCGGCAATTTTTTTCTTTCTTTCGGTACCTTACGGGCATACAGGTAAATCGCGTACATACGTATACGCTTACATATTACCGATATTCTCATGCGCGGACTGCCGAGAGAGAAAGAGCCTCGCGCGTCTAAACTTTTACTTTTACTTCGAAGCGAATCGTCGGCATAGCGGTCGCGACCATATATATATACCATACACCGAAAACAACTAGTCGCTATAGGTGCGCTGTTTTTTTTTTTTTTTTCTTTAAGCGCGCACGCTTATGCGACAACGAGCGTAATAATGTCTATATTAGAGAAAATTACGCTTACGCGCGCTGGTATTTGTTTTTCATGGCAGGCCAAACACACGAGCTCTTTTGTGTATGCGAGTATGGCTTATTTGCCGGCAGGAGGAAATAATAAATGCTACGGGTATTTTTGAAGACCTGACTCTTTCTTTGAAAAATGCACTGACAAAAAAATTGGAAATGCAAATACTTATACAAATCAGAAATTTGTTTTGTCACTTGCGAGTTTGCAATACTCCATCTATTGATAGAATCTAACACTTGATAATCAGAATATGACAACTTTGTTTTGGAATATTGACCATTAGGAGGTCCTGACATTACTACAGAACATGAGATCCAATGAATTGTCATAAGTTTAATCACTGGTTGTAAGGCCTCAGATGACTTTTCTATGGAAAAAATATTTTCTAAAATTTCTCAACCCTGGTAGAAATTTTCAATATAAATAATGGCCTAACTTGTAAAGTAAATAACTATTAATTTACTTGTTTTTGGCGACTTTTATGTTACAATTAGCTTACAATCAAGTCTTCGCCGCCAGATGGCGAGTATCTTTATTTGCAAATCTACAAGTGGCAACGTCAAAATGACTGAATAAGTCAGAGTACCGGTCTGATACGCTATGTGAAGGTACACGTTTCGCATCCGAACAAAGCGAAGCGCTACACGCAAGACTTGAGCATGCAAGATTTTATAAGAAAGCATCGTGTCAACATTGCCACGCGGACGCGATTAACCAGTCGTTACCAGCAAAATTGTATTCAATCCTAGGCTTCAACTATGAATCCTCGACGCGCTATTGCGATCGATCGAAACTTTCCTGCACCTACTACTGCCTCGATACGTTATTATAAGCGAGCCATTAAATCACGCTCGCGATCGATCGAGTCGTATCCGTATAATTTTTCCAATTGATAAGCTCCGCCAAATAATACACAACGCGCTATAAGTAAGCTGACACGCAGAGACAGTTTTGAAAGCCTCGCGAGCTTCGAACAACAACAAAGAATGAAAAAAAAAGTGATAAAGTCGAAAGTGTTGCGCGCGAGTGATTAATGATTTCTCGCGCAAAGTGCATAGCAACGCGCGATATTTAAAATATGTCCGTTAGAATCTAAACAAATCCAAGGCGTGCATATATATACGTGTATAATATGCGTGTCTATGGGTCAGCAGCGGCGCTTATCGAGTTACCGCTCGCAGCAGCGGCAGCAGCATAGAAATGCGCGAGTCCCACATATCGCGTGTGTATATTCATTATATGTACCGATCTTAGAGATCTGCGGCTGTTTCTGCTGCTTCAGGCCTCGCTACACACACGCGCACATACGTATAAACACACTGCACCAATTGCCAGTTATCTATCTGTCGCTGCCTCGAGCCTGCACATATAGCAGTTGTGTCGCCGCATGGGAAAAGGTCCGAGCGCGGCAGATTTATCTCTATCTGTACTGTACGCGCGTTGGAAGTGCAATTTTCCGGCAATTAGAGCTGCGTGCGGCGCTCTCGACAAGCAGCGGAAGCGATTGAGCCTCGACAAACGTACACACATATAGGCACGTTTAGTACAAGCACGCATCGCTTTTATTTTAAAAGCCGGCGGGTGTCGAAAAGTCTCCGATCGCGTAATTACTCCACGCGAAAAACGACGTTTACACGCGCGCGCGCGTAAACGAAATGTGTTCGCTCGTGCAATCCGTCTTTTTGCTAAAACGTACTTATTTTCTCTCTTGAAAATCGTCCACTACGGCCTGTGTGAAGTACACCGCCGCTGCTGCAGCTCCTCGCGACAAGCGAGCCTCTATATACAGCGCGATTTTCACTTTTCACCGGGCTCGTATATAAGAAAGCAGGTCTCTGCAATTTACTTTTCTCTCTCTCTCTCTCCCTTTCTTCTCTTTCGTCGTCAAATTAAACGGATTATGGACCATATTATAATAAAAGTGTGTGTGTGTATATAATACAGGCTGCCTCTACACGCGCTACATGCGCGCACGCGGAAGCGAGAAATCGATGCAGCAGCAGCATAGCCGCGAGTGAACGCGAATAATATAATATAATATGCGTTTTATGCGCCGAGAGGCTAAAACATTCTTCAAGAACGTGTCCAGCTGCTGATGAATGATGCGAGTGAAAAAATAAAGGAAGTTTACGCGCGATGTCTCACTCCTGAGTACAGCGATATGTATTATAATAAATATAATAAATATATAAGTGAAAAGTTAATTGAATTATTATACGTTATAGAGTCATTTTCCGTGGATGTAAAAACGCGACGTTTATAATACAGCGAAAGAGAGAAGCAGCCATGATTCAAATCTAAATGAGCTCTTGTGTGTACCATGATTGAAGGGTGAGAGTTTTCTTGCCGATCGCATATAAGAAATCTCGAGACGCGCTCGTGATAAGTATACATACGCACGCGCCGCTTCGTAAAAATCAATTTGCCTGTGTACTTATACGTGCCCGCGGCTCGCAAAAGAATATAATCTCGCCGCTCACTTGTTTCGCGTGCTCGAGATGTCTTCCGCGAAGGATGATCCTCTCTTTCTTGAATGGTATAAATTTAGTCAATTAACGCGGGCCCATTGAGGCGACTCGCATATAGATATATCGATTGAACGAGCGCTCGTGAGCTCATATACGCATGTTTATGTGTGTGTGCACACGAGCCTACTCAAGGTTAATTTAGGCACGATTGTTTGCAATAGGCTTACTCACGTTATATATGTGAGTGAGGTTTATTAATGAATAAACAGTTCGCGGCCTACGCAAATTACAACGATGTATAATGTAATACAGTTTACAGTCGTCCTATTTATATAGTACGCCGCTTCTTTTTTTTTCTTTTTTTTTTTTTATTAAATCGAGAGCTAATTAAGGCGGGTATAGGCCATAAGATCGTCGCGTTTATGTGTGTATACGCGCGAGGTATGTAATATGCACGAATTATTGCGCAAGCTATACAATTTATAATATAAATAAATTTTGCAGATATGCCCGAAGATCTATGCTAATTGTAAAGCTCCGATCTATAAATAACGTATTTTCTTATTATGCATTTTCACGTGTGCACACCAATATACAATATTAAGCTCGAGGTACATATCGATCGATAATTGCTTCTTCTTCTTTTTTTCGCGTGTGCGCACGTGAATGCAATTTCGTCAAGTGTTTTACGTATTCTTATAAACGTCTTACGATCATCATGTGCACAAACGTACGTGACGATCGAAGAGAGATTTTACGATGATGATAATAATAATAATAATGTATAATACGAAACAAACATCATTTTACCACCGCCAGGCCAATATAATGCGTGCAAAAAGGTTATTACAATATACTTGCAGCGGCAGCAGCTGCACGCAAAGAAGAATTTCAGAAATTCAATCGAAGCCAACGTTATAAATAATAGGTTCGAGGCTGCTGCGGCTGCGGCTGCCTGTCAAACTTCTCGAATGCGTATAACGAGCCTGTCTTTCGTGCGCAGTCGAGCTCCTGACAGCCGAGCGACCCGTTTTATCGCTCGCGTATATATATACGGAGCGGCAAAATTTATCTCTCTGAATTTTCTCATCGAGATGAGCCACCCGGGAGACGGAGCTGAAAAATCTTCGGGCTCTCTTTCATAAATCAGCCGCGAGCTGAGCGCAGGCAACGCGATCCTTGCGACTCTGCGTTAACGTACGTGTGTGTGGTAAAACATATCCTTGTGCAATGTTATATGCAGCGCGCGCCATCGAGTTAAAAAACAATCATAATTGAGTGTATCTAAAATCTTGGCGTCGGTATGCTAAAAACCATCTTTTTTTGTCTTCATTTTTTGTCAATGAACGAATGCGATAAAAGAAAAAAAAATATTTCTATAGTCGGCCTCGCACGAAAATCGAGACAGACGAAAATCTTTCGCTGCTGCTGCTGCAGCCATACGTGGTTGCATTATAATGCAAAGTCGACGACGCCTCTGGCGAGGGAAAGTGCTATATGTACACCACGCTATATATCGGCGCTCGGAGAAGAAAGTCGCGCGCGAGAAAATGTGCACCGCGCGGCAATGTGACGTTATAAAGAGCAAATATAAAAAAAAGGAGACAAGTTTACAAAAAAAAAAAAAAAACGGTAAGGAGCTGCGCGGGTGACATTGCCGCATGCGCTCGCGAGTGCGAGATACGACAACGACAACAAAAAAAACGAGCTCCATAACGTATACGATCGAGTGTATATGGTAAGAAAGAGAGACCTTGAGAGCCGCATGCAAAAGCCTATAATGTGTGAATAGGCGATGAGAAAAAAAAAATAACAGAGGAACGCAGGGTTCGTAGACCTCTATCATGCGTCACGAGGATATTTAATAATATAAAGAGCACCTTTCTAGTTTCGTCGTCGTCGTCCGTAACATTATTTGTTTATAGACCGCCGAAACGAAAAAAGTAATTATACAGGCAATACTCGTACGTTGCAGTTCATTATGCCATCTCTTATTTACAATGATTGCAGATCTCCGGCGCAGTGCATTACGCACAAACAGCAGTACACAGTATATAAGTACACTCGTTCAATTGCGAGAGAGAGAGAGAGATATTTAATTAACTCTACACACGCGCCGCTCGCTCTCTTTGCTGCTGCTGCTGCTGCTGCTACTCGGGATTGATTAAGAAGCTACTCGACTACGTGCTGCTCTCGCGTAATGTTTGTATGCTGTATGCTTGAGTCTCGAGTTCAATTTGATTGATCAAATAGAAAGAGGCGCTTGTGGATACGCGCTAACGTCGTATTAATACATGATTTCGAGGTACGCGGCGGCAGCAACAATGTATATTATTAACACTTTGTATATGAGTAAGCGTATAATCGAGAATCGCTATTGGTAAATTAATCCGTTCTTGTTTAAATTAATCACCGCGTCGACCGAAATTAACCATTTTCTCTCTCGAATCAACTATTTCACTGTTATAGGCGTTTTCCGTAAATGTGGGGATATTTTATCGTTTGCTTGCGTATACACACAGTCGGGCCCAATGTTGAGCCAACGCACTCTCGATAAATCGCATACAGTGCAGTAGTAGATAGTTATACTCGCATCCTAAGTTTAAAGTGTGTACGCGACTTTCGCCTGCGCAACTCTCCGTGTGTATATTAATAATTGAAAAATCGCGAAATGGGCTTGATGGATGAAGGAGAGCCCAAGCGCAGCAGCAGCAGCTCTTAGAATTACAATTATGAAAAGGCCCGAGACTCGACTCGTATATAGAAGCTGCAGCGCGCACATTTCAAATATAGCCTTTCTCTGTCCTTTCAAACGCTCGCGCGCGCGCGCGCGCGTATTTATGCTGCCCCGGTCAAAAGGCTAATATCGTATACACGCGCGTTCGGAGAGTAGAAATTTCGCGCCGAGGCATTTTCAGAAAAGTTTGAAGCGAATATATCCTTCCCTCCCGGACTTTATATGGGAACACGAGCACGCGCGCCGCCGCGTATATCCGCGTGCGGGTGATTTATTCGTACGGACGCGAGCAGCGCTGTATGTGTGGCCTTTAATGAAAAAAAAAAAAAGAAAGATTAAGGAGCTTTTCTCTCCTCGTTTTTCGGTATTGAAAAAAATGTTAAAGACGAGACGGCCGAGACGAGACGAGAGATGGATTAATAAACTTCAAGGTTGACGAGAGGCATCGTCTTCGATACGTTTATGGGATGAATGATAAGTATTTAAGTATATTGCACAAAAATGTGTCGATATCGGATCGGCTCAAGATATATACATAGGAATCTCACGGACGAAGTATATATATATATACACTGTAAATCGATTCTGTGACCGATCGGCATCGTTTCGCAATTATTATAATAATTTCCAGAGCGAAGATGCGCGCGACCGCATGTACGTATATCGTATATACTATACGGCGCGTGTTCAGGTTTCCGCCCCTTCTCATACCGTCTGGATGATTAAAGAAAGAAAAAAATTTCTTTCTTCAAGGTTCTTTATTTTTGACGAGAGCTACTTTATTATAATACACAACCAAACTGCCTATATATATATTTGCGATATAACATTATAAATCACGATTATGTATACAGCGGCGAACATGTATATCAACGAGCTAGCGAAGAATCGAGTACGTATGTGTGTGTGTGTGTGTGTGTGTGCGTGTATCCTGGAGAAACGCGGCGCGCGCGCGCGAGTAAGCGAAAAAAGGTAACAGAGCGCAAAAGAATTATATATACGATCTTTATAAGCTCGTGTGTGTGTGTGTGTGTGTGTGTGTGTGTGTGTGTAAGTGTGTGCATTGCGCTACGCTACGTTTGGCTGACTCGTGTCGACACACATCCACATCCACACACAAACGTCCACATTTTTCCATCTTTCAATCCAAACGCAGCAGCAACGACGGCGACGGCGCCCGCCGTTGGGAGGGAAAAATGAAAGAAAATCCGCGCAAACGGCGCGTAGAATTGCGTTCGCTGCACAGCACACACATATATATAAGCTTTATATATTCAATCGACGATGGCAACTGCTGCTGCTACTCTTTGGGGACAGCAGCAGCAGCAGCAGCAGCAGCTACTATATATATAACATAATAAATCTACTCTCGAGCTCAAGGTTCCCTTATGCGCTGCGTCGACGCACAGAGCGACAAAGAGAACAATTCGTCGTTTGCAACCCACGACTAGTACGTTTGCGGCAATTTTTCGCGGAGAGAGAGAGAAAAAAAAAAGAAACGCGAAATAGCTCCAGGTCAAGCTAGCTAGACTTCTACTACGTATATAATGCGATTTAGGTTGAGCAATGCAGCACACACGTATATATAAGGCCCATTAAAGTGCGAGATATGTATGGTACGGAATCCCGAACGCCACTTTTGCCGCGGAAAATTTGAAAAATTAACGCGGCGGCGGCGACGGCTCGCAATCATCAATATGATGCAATCATGAAGTAAAGTGTAAAGTAATACGCGAAGTCGCCTAGACGCACGAAAAGTGTATAAAGTGAGAGCTTTATATCTATTAATGTATCGATTAATCTGTAGTCCATTTCCTATGTATAATGGCACCGCGTTTATTACACGATACACAGTAGCCGAAATATATACGTCCGTAATACGTTCGAAAGCTCGGCGCGCGCATATAATATACATTTTTGACCAATCTGTATATCTGCGGTGCGTCAGTCGCGATAATTATTTTATTACATGCTATATAAAATTACGTCGCGCCGTAATGCATTTGTAATATAAAAATATCATCAATTACGTGACAATTTTATTCCGAGTTATGATACTCGTTTGGCAGTGCAGACTGCAGAGTACGAGGCAGTATAGTATATATAGTGACGGTGCGGAGACAGGAAATTAGCGCGAGTGCAGTAGTAGCAGTTCCTCGAAAACATCTAGCCAATATAATATAGAGAGAGAGAGAGAGAAATAGCTGGGGGTATTACAAACGAGAAAGTACTACCTTGTTTATATATTATACGGACATTATATATAGAGAGAAGTACGACTCGGCGCTGCCTTATGCTAATTCGACTAAAATCTTCGTAATGAAATTCCAACTATTTTATGTAAGTACATATAACTATCGCGCAAAGAGAGTTAGGATACGCAGAGATAGACAGAGAGAGAAAATATGCAAAAGGATAAATTTCAACCGAATAAAACCGCAGTCATTAGCTAACGCGCGCTACGTCGCGTTGACAGCTCAAGCTGCAGCTGATGCCTAGTTGATTCGAGCTTAATAAAACATCCAACGACTCTGTATTTTTTTTTTAAGGCAACAGCACAGAGCACAGATATACGCAATACTTTTTTGCATAATGCGCGCGGCTAGCTCGCTCGATTTTCAAAAGACAATAATGTGCGTATAATATAGGCGAACACGCGGCGCGTGAGACTATCGTATATAATGTGTGTTACATCGATGTCTGCTCTCGCGCCGTAATAGGAAAAGCTCGTTTGGACTTTTTTACGCAATGTATATGCTATATTATACACGATGAAGAAACACAATGTGTATTAGAGAACACGCAGTAGACTATATGTGCACGATCATCATCGTCTCGCGGGCGCCACACACGTTATTATATTATATTAAATCATCGTCGCCGCGCGTCTACGAGCTCGATACGGTATTGCGTGCACCGAGAACACATCCGAGTGTGCGTATGTGTGATTCATCGCGTACCGATTTTCAACGCGTAAAACTCAATAATTTATATACAAAGAAAGAATTATTTTGCGTGTGTGTACTCACCATGGCGACGAGAGGGTCGGGCGTGCGGCGCCGCGAGCCACTTCGAAGGGTGTCGAAAAAAGGTATAAAACACACGCGCGCGTCCGGCTGACCGGAGCTTTTCTCGCTCTACTTGCGCTGCTCTCTCTCTCCTTCGTATCTTCTTCTTCTTCTTCTTCCTCGTTCGTTCGTTGGCTGCGTTCGAGCGCGAATTCTCGAACGAAACGCGCGCAAGTCGTCGAATTCTCTTACTCAAAATTCCTTGATTATCTCGAGTTCACTGTACAAGCACTTTGCACCACCGAGCAGCAGCAAACATTGTCGCTGCGGCTGCGCGTCTCGTCTTGTATTAATTATTATAATACAATGTGAAAAAAGCTCGTCACTTTTTTTGTTATAACGCGAGCACAATTTTCTTATTAACTTTTCGTTGTCGATACACACGTTTATTAAATACTAATCACGTATCAATAAGTAGTTTACTTGAGTTCTCTTGTCCGCGCGTTCGGGTCGCGCGAGCGAGCCTATATCCGACTCGAGGTAACCGCGTTCGTCGTTACCACGACGATATTGTCAAGAAAAAGCGTGAGTCTTAAGATCCGGTGTCCGACTGTTTGAGTCGGCTGCGGAGCCGGCGAAGCTCTATATAGGGCCCCCCTCCAAGGAGATATACAACGCGCACACACACACACACTCACTCAGGCTCCGAGGCAACGAGACACCAGGCAAGGCAAGGCAAGGCCCCCCTAATATTCCTCCTCCTGATATGTCTTTCTCTTTTTCTCTCTCTCTCTCTACTTGAGGCCTGGCGGCGGCCGCTTGGCGCTTCGCCACTTGCCGCTGAGGCGCAGAGAAAGCCTCTTTCTCCCTCTTTCTCTTTGCACACGCACACACATACATATAGTTACCGACGCATATTATACATACATACGTGCCGATATTTACGCACAAAGTGTATAACAATGCGCAAGGGTACTTGAATCGGATGTTTGATCGGTATTATATCCCCTTCGGTATATAGTAAGAGAGAGAGATCGACTCGAGCGTAGCTTTGAAGAGCGTGAGAGAATAAAGATGCTGCACACACAGGTACAGATACACATAAAAGCCATGCGAGATGTCTCAATTCGGAGTGACTTTGCACCTGATCCAATCGCTTATTTACGCATACATCTTATATATTATGCGCGACCCAGTCCCGCGCGATCTGTCATCTTTAACATTCCTGACCCACTTTTCTGCGCGATTCTTCGATTTATCAAAAAAAGAGAGATACTATACAGCATTTATACTTCACGGGTCGCGCGCTCACATGACGGATGATTTTTCACTCTCTCTCTCTCTCTCTCTCTCTCTCTCTCTCTCTCTCTCTCTCTCTCT